>PJEM01007283.1:0-98089 GCA_004023845.1 Helogale parvula | reverse complement strand
ATGTTTATCCTGAATGAGGCATTTACAAGATTGACCCACCCGGAAGACCTGATAACTTTGCCCAGACCATCACTGTAAATTTCAAACGTTGTGCAAACACATTCTTAAAAAGCTCTCTTCTGCTTTGGAGAATGCTTCCTCAAGCCTGCATGTCTAGGAGCTGACAGAGTAATTCTATCAGACTCTGTATCTCTTAACATTGGTTGGATTATAACAGTATTTTCTAAAAGCCGCTGAAAAGCTTCAAGGAAGGTTTTACCCATTCTTCCATGACAGTGGTCTAGGAAATATTGGGGATCTGTATGTTTGAACCGGAATATTGAATCCTTAAGTTCAGAGTGTGCATTGCTGCAGGAGTGGGGAGAACACGCTAGCATTTGGCCTGGGGCATTTTCCATCCGCTATGCACAGCTACATCACTTGAGAGGTAAGAATTCCTCTTAGATCAGTTCAAATCACTAATATATGTGCCTTAGAGCCTGCAATATAATATTTATGTAGCTTCCAAAAGAGACTGGAGAGGATTCCCTATACTTCAAGATGGTAGTCTGAATGATGGGTGTTGGATTTTTTTTTTTTTCCTTAAAGAAATCCTTGCTTGTCCCCTGGGATTTTCACACTTTTCAGCTGACAGCACTGTATTTTACTCCTACTGTATAAAGCTGTCAGTGTTTGTTATGTGTGTCTCTTGAAGACTCGGAGCAGATGACAAGAACAATCGCTAGAGGGGAAGAAACACATTTGAATCAACATCTTCAGAGCAGAACTGCGCTGGTGTCTCCTGTCCCCGCTCCTACGCGGACCGTCCCTAACACTTCTTCTTATTGCATGTTCCCTCACGCTGTTGGTAGATTACACTGAATGTTTCATCTGTATATAAAAATTAAAAATTCAAACAAAAATCTGGCCCACATGAAGAACAGGCCCTTTGGGCATATGGTTCATTATGCATATTCGTTTAATTACTAAAACACTTGGGATGGCTTTCCTGCCCTTACTTTCAACTTGCAAAGTTGGATCTTTTCTGCTGCGCAGAAAATGTAGCATGGGATTCTGAAGGAGGAAAAAAAGGAAAAGGAGGGGGTAAAAAAAAAGAGAGCCTTTGAAGAAATTACTGGAATTCACTAAAAGGAAGTAGGATTCTCAGGATGAAGCCAGTGGAAATAAGGATTTCTCTCTCTCTCTCTCTCCCCACTCCCCCCTCCTCTCTCTTTGGTCTCTTTCTCCCCTCCTC
This sequence comes from Helogale parvula, assembly GCA_004023845.1. Classification (NCBI taxonomy): domain Eukaryota; kingdom Metazoa; phylum Chordata; class Mammalia; order Carnivora; family Herpestidae; genus Helogale; species Helogale parvula. The sequence goes on along the minus strand of PJEM01007283.1, from coordinate 96,855 downwards.
CCCAATTTCTATCTTTGCCCCTGAAGGCCGGTTTTACTGTGGTTAGTTTATATAAATGCAAGCAGTGCGGGAACATAAGACTCAGGATTCAGGTTTCAAGTACATTCCCTCTGAGGGACTCAAGTGTCTCCATGAAGCAGGCTAAGTTTTATTGGGTAGAAGCAGAGGACCCTGAAAGTGTGCCTTTAATTGATTTTTCAGGGCAAACAGGCGGTGATGGATTGGACATGTCCTAGCCTCGATGCCACTCCTAATTTGAGACTGCACGTAAAATAGCTTTATTAAAATATACAGTCTCCTGGCTTTGCTTTTACCTGAACATCTGCCTCTTGGTCTTTAAAGGGCCTTTTAAAATATTTTCATTCTGTGCTTAAAATGGATCACATCCTAAAAAGGCTTGAGGAAGTCTTTATTTTCGACTCATGGCATCAGACATTATTTTTGGTTTTGAAACGAAAGACATTAAAATTCAAGCAGCATCTTTAAATAGGATCATTGTTGTTTGGGGAATTTTTGTTGTCGTGACTGTTGTTTTGGGCACATTTGTTTACATGATGTGACAAATTTTGAACGTAACAGGCCAAAAACCGAATTTGTCAATCCTGGCTTTTGATTTGAACTTTTATTGTGGTGAGCAAACGATTGTTTGAGTGAGCAACTGTGTGTGACTGGATATGAGTGTGTGTGTGTGTGTGTGTGTGTGTGTGTGTGTGTACATACTTAAAGACCCTATTTTGGGTTTCTTCCTGGTTTATGGTGATGTCTCAGGGTTGTAGGAAAACTTTTCAGATTTCGTAAAAGCATGTTTAAGGAACGGAGGATCCAAAACTTGACGTCATGTTTGTTTTTAGGGGCAAGTATGTGTGGTCCTCTTTTTGATGAAGCAAATAGGTCGTTTATCTGAGTAATGGGAGACCACAGAAGGCATTCCTAAAGGAATTACACTTTGCTATAAATAACATCACTCTCTCACCACTATTGGAAGGTTCCTGAATTAAAGCACCTTAGCCTGTTTTAAGCACACTGAATATGTACAGAGCTATGGCAGGCTTAATGTGAACGGATTGCAAGCCTACGTCTTTTAGTGCCAGAAATAAAGCTGCAAGCAGGGTAACTTAATACAGTGAGCTGCTTTACTTGATCCCTGCACTAATGCTAATTAGATACACTTGCTTTATTACCCAGAGCGATTTCTTCTGTATTCATTCTGATCTAATCTTTCTGTGAACATGAAGGACTCAGTCACAAGTGTGAAGTTTAAGCGTTTAGTCACAACTGTGGCCTGGTGGTCATGTGACCAAAGTCAGAGAACACTTCTAGAGAATGCTTTGTCCCCGTGGAGTACAATCGGAGCCCCGTCGGATTTCTACCACGGAGGGTGCCCACCGTGCCGACAGTTATGCATCTGGAATACATGAGATACTTATCTGTCCATTTAATGGGATTTTTTTCTTGACCCCTTCCAGATACCCAGCTTTATGGGGAATAAATAAATGTGTGAGGATTTGTCCTCCCTTCCTTCAATCAGAGCAAAGAATTTACTGATGGCTTTGAATGATACATTTACCAAACTCAGACGCTCTCGGGCTCAATTACCAGTTTCTGCAAAAATGCACGACGAGACATTTACTATCTGGTTGTAGACCTGAAATGATAATCATTCCAGGAGGTAAAAGCTGATAGTCGGAGCCCATTAGTTGCTTTCTTTCATTTAGCTCTGTGCTTTTCTACTTTCTGAATAGTTGTTCTGCCTTTATGAGTGGTGGGGGGACTTTTTTACTGTATTTTACCTTATTTTATTTTATTTTATTTTATTTTATTTTAGGAGAGAGAGAAAGAGAGAGAATGAGTGGGGGAGGGACATAGAGAGAGGGAGAGAGAGAATCCCAAGCAGGATCTGTGCTGTATTGTCAGTGCAGAACCCTACAAGAGGCTCAAGCTCAGGAACACTGAGATCATGATCTGAACTGAAATCAAGAGTTAGATGCTTAACAGACTGAGCCACCCACGCTCTCCAGATGGGAGCTTTTATTGGGCCATCAGCGGTCATTTGACTTTGTCCCATTTATATAATGTCACCAAGAAATGAAAAGAATACAGTGGCCAGTAACCTGATATAAACATGAAAGTGATGGGATTTTAATAAATGCTTCATATTTAAAGGAGGGAAAGAATTATGCATTTAGTTAAATATTTAATATGTGTAAGTACAAGTTAGAAGCATTATTTTCTGTTTTTAGAAGGTCCCAAAGTACATTCAGAAGGGGAAAATAAGTTAACAAAACCTGCGTGTCTAGAAGAATACATTGTAAAAGTCTCCAAGTTATACTTAATTTTAGGATTATACGAACTTAGATATAGACTTCTAAATCAGTATGGAATTAGCTATATTCATAGAAATGTTCACGTGTTACATTTTATATAGAAAAGTGTTATTATGAGGTTGGAAGTTTGAAAAATATGTAAATTGTTTATTCCAATGGTCATGGAGTATAATAAAAATAGGAAACACGTAATTCACATGCCTTTCTGCAAAAGTACTGGGAGCAAAGTACTCACACAAAACTAGAACTAGTTGGAGTTTTGTCTTTAAGGGATAAGTTAAGAGGCCCTGTGTGACTTTTCACCCCCGCAATGAACTGACCAGACCATATTATGTCACGTAGAAATAGTCAAAGGCAATGCCAAATGAATACCAGAAATGGCATATTTTTGATGCTCAAGAGAATAGATGGCTAATGAGTCTTGATTTGGTAAACTTTCTCTCTCTATGCATATGGCTACCAGAGCATGACATAGAGGCACAGGTGAGATAGGAAGTTTTTATTGGGGGACAAGGGAGAAAAGTGAGGGGCAGGGCTGGGAAGGGCATTTCAGTTCTGGGCCCGATCCAAGTTGACGTTTGCCAAAGCCTTTCCTCCATGATGGGTGCCTCTGTTCCCCTTACCTCTTTCTAGCTGGAGATCGGGCCAGGAGGATCACATTCCTTTCTAGACCCTGGCTCCTGCCAAAGGTGTAGAATTTGCTTTCTGGTCAGTCTAGACAGCCCTTCACAGTTTCCCTAGGAAATACTTTTATATTATTCTACTTTATTAGTTTTCTGTTGCTGGTCTAACAAATTGCCATACATTTAAGTGGCTTTAGAGAGCCCAGATTTATTATGTTACAGTTCTGGAGGACAGGAGTCTACCACAGATCTCACTGATGTAAAATCAAGACGTTAGAAGGTCTGTGTTCTATTCTGGGGGCTCTCAGGGAGAATCTATTTCCTTTTCCAATTGATAGAGGTTGTCCAGGTTCCCTGGCTCCTGGCCCCCTCCTCCATCTTCACATTCCAGCAAAGGCACATTGTTAAGTCTTCACATGACATCACTCTGACCTTGCTTTGCCCTCACATCTTTTCCTAACTTTCTTCTTCTGACTCTGCCTTCCACTTTGAAGGACTGACTCTTTGGATTGCATTGGATTCCACCAGGTAATCCATGATGATCTCCCAATGTGAACAGTAGATGATTAGCCACCTTCACACCCATCTGTAACCTCAGTTTCCCTTTGAACTGTAACATATTTACAGGTTCTGGGGAACAGGACATGGACATGTTCATAGTACCATTATTCTGCCTACCACAGCTAGGCCCTTCATTGCCTAGTTGTGGTATTACGTTCATGTTGCTTTCTGATGAATAATGATTTATGAAGCAAGCATTGACTCCTTGCATAGGAAGTCATTTAGTGAGGCATTCATTTGGGAGGAGGGAAAAGGTCATGGACTGTGGACGTCTCAGTCAAGAGTGGTTGGGAGAAGTACAATTACAGATATACAAAAGTCACATGTTATCAGCAACTTGGAAAGATATTCTGTATTTGGTTGGCTCCATTGGCTTCCCTCTTGGCTGCTGGCATATGGTGGAGGGCTTTATGTTTTGGAGGAAGCTGTGTGCCTGTTCACATTATAGATCTTGGTATGAGAACACCAGCAAGGAGAAGACGAGGTGGGCTAGTTTCTGAGGCCAACCAAAAGGGGTGAGGAGACCAGGAATGATTCGAAGGGTTGCCCCGGACTCAGAAGTAATTCTTGGCGAGTGGATGAGTGTAACCGGGCATCAGATGCATAGTGTTTCCCCACGTGACTCCCCACAGTTCATCAAAATCTAAAGCATGTTTAAAAAACCTACAAAAGCGTATATTCTCTGTGATACATCCCGAAGCATCCCAGACAAAAGTGATCTTGTTCTTTCTCCTGGGATATTGCATTTCCCTCCTAAATATTTTTCTTCTGTTTCTCATTGCATTACCCCATTCCCATAATTAAGAGCACTTAGCTGCCAATATTATCTAGTTAAATATCTGATCCTTTCCTTTTTGTGTTTAGTTTACAATCACATCTTCCACCTGTTACTGTGACCTGCAGGTCTTTCCACTAACTGACTCCCAGTTAGTACCCCAGCTTCTTTCCGGTCTCATTTCTCTGGGATCCATCCCAATTAATTGTCTTACCATCTTTAAGGATGTGAAGCCTTTCAATTTTTTTTTAACCTCTGTTGTGCCTTTTGCTTGCTCTTTCCTTCTCACTAAAGAGAAAATTAGTTTAAATGAAGCCCAGCCACTCTGTAGCATTGGGCAAACTCAAAGGGATAACTGAGTAAATATCTTCTCCTCGAGCCAATGAATGGCCTGAGTGCTTTTCTAAAGGAATGATTAGTGACATTGAGACCAACAAACCTTATCTTCCAAGTGGTGTTCTTCATGGTTTTATTACTGTCCTTTGACTCGGGCTCAGTGGTTCATCTGCCTTAAGAATCATGGCAGTGAGGATGGCTCCTCCTTCCTATCATTGCATCAAGTCCTCCCAACAGTGCTTGAGGAAGATATTTCTGTTCTCATTTTTCAGATGGAGAAAGGTTATGGAATGTTTCCAAGAGCTGCTAGTATCCATTGCGAGGATAGAGAAAGCCATGATTTAGATCCAGTCAAAATGAGTATGCCCTAAGCACCATTAAATCCATGCTTCTCATTAGAAAATGTAATTGCCTCAAAACTGTTGGAGGTAATGCAACAGAAAAAGTATAGTAGAGTAGTTAAGAGCACTCAGCTCCATAGTCAAACTCACTACAAATCAAATTGTTAATCATTTTATTTTCTCATTTAAAATGTTCTTTTGATGACTATGTAATCATATATAATGATGTGCTCTGATATTTTTATTTACAACCATATGTGAATAAGACATGATGAAAAACTCTAAAACTCTAATTTAGGGGTGTGTGTGAGTGTGTGTGTGTGTGTGTGTGTGTGTGTGTGTGTGAAGAGACAGTTTATACTGGTAGCTCCTGGATGATGGAAATAGTCTTATTTATTTATTTATTTTTAAGTAGCAGCAAGTGCCCCATACCTAAGAAACACTCCATGAAGGTTGGTTGAATGGATGTTTGAATTGAATAATCAGTTCATCAGTTTGAATTGATATGGAACCCGCGGTATATTTGACTGCCTTGATATAGAATGGAAATCAACCTTTAATCAGAACTTTCTCCTGCTCACCTTTTTCAAGACACACACAAATGTTCACATGAAGGGGGGGGGGATGTTGCACTGGGAGAATATTTGTAATTCATGTATCTGGAGTATCTCAGGTTCTGTCCTCTTGCATTCATTTAAAGCCATAGTTTGGATACTGATTTAGGGCTTCCTGGTCTACCCTCCAGCCCACTACAAGCAGCCTTATGTTGTGATATCATCCAAGTACCGTGTTGGGTAAAAGGTTGTTGAAATGCAAAGGACACAGTTAGACTTTTAATGCTCATTTTGGCTCTAGTTTCAATTCAATAGATTTGAGAATCTATTCCCTGTAAGACACTGTCCTATGTTTTATATATAATTTCTATAAATTATATATGCTTCAGGATTTCAAAGAGTAAAACTTGAACAAAATGACCATAATGCCAGGCAAATATATTTTGAACCAATTATAAAGTATTATGAAACACCAGGTAACATAATGGCTTATTCCAGTCAGGGGTACCAGTGAGAAATAAATAAAGAAAAAAAAAAAAGAACATTCGTAGGGGCACTTAGATTAAGAGGCACTGAGAAAGAAAACATAGTTTCTAAGAAAGGTAAGTTTTTGTGTGCCTGGAATTTAGAAAATATGGTAGGGGAGAGTCAGGAAAAATAGTACATGGAAGCTTGAGCCATATTTTTATATTATCCCCTTGGATCTCATACTAAGAGTTTTAAACTCTGTCCCTAGAGAGGAAGCAGACAGAAAAGACAGAAAAGACATTGAGCAGGAGTGCACCACAATGAGAACTAAGCTTTGGGTTATTACTTCGGCCTTGATATGGAAAGTTAAGAAATAGAGAAAAGTACTATGATAATATATGAATTAGAAGTTCATTAGAGCAAAAATGTCTCATTTTTATTGATTATTGAGAAAGAGACAAAGCACGGGCACGGGAGGGAGGAACAGCGAGAGAGGGAGACACAGAATCTGAAGCAGGCTCTGAGCCATCCGCACAGAGCCTGATGTGGGACTTGAACCGCGAACCTTGAGATCATGACCCGAGCCAAAATTGGACACTTAATCAACTGAGACCCCCAGGAACCCCTTTCCTTTTCTTCTTTATTTCCCCCCGCCCTGGACTTCCTTACTTTCCAAACCAGTTCTTTGTCCATATTGTTTGTAAACAAACAGGAGTGCCTGTGTGGAAGCCCTCCATCACATGGCTTTTGAAAGCATTCCTAGGTCAGTGCAAAATCTTACCCCTTGTGGCTAGTGGTATGTAACCTGCCACAAAACAATTAATAAAAAATATAGTGTATAGATAAGGGAGTTTATAAAACTATGCATATGTGTGTACAAGGTAAAGAACAACAGTTGAGAAATACTTGTGTGCCCATCTCCCAACTTAAGAATTAAAAATCCCCATTATTTTCGAAGCCCCCTACCCCCCTTTTTTTTTTTTTGCCTCCTTATGATTGAATCCTTCTTCATTCTTCTTCCCCAGAAGTAACGGTGACACTGAATGCTATGTCAGTCACTCACTTCTATTGTAGTTTCGCCAACTCTGTGTCTGTCTCTGAACAATGTAATTCAGTTTTGTCTGTTTTTTGAAGAGTTTATAAGAGCAACCACAGTACTTTAATGTCTTACTCTGTGGATTGCAAATTCACTCAAAATAATATTTTTGATGTTCATCCATGCGGTTCATCTTCATTCTATATGACATTTCACTTTACAAGTAAACTATTTTATTTATCCATTCTACTTTAGATAGACATTGGATTGATTCCAGGTGTTGTTTTTGTTTTTAATTTTTGTTTTTGGCTATGATGAAGAACGTTCTTGAAAATATTGATACATGTATTGTCTGGGGGGCATGGGAAGGAGTTCAGCGTCTTGGCTCCTCATGTATCATGCCTGGACATCAGTTCAGCCTCATCTAGGAACTTTGTAGAAATGTAATTTCCCCAGCCCCACCCATGACCTTTAGGGATGAGACCCAGTAATCTTGTTTAAACCAACCGTCTGGTATTTCTCATGCACACTAAAGTTTGGAACCCATTGCTCCCAAATTTATACCTAGGACCAGAGTTACTTGGCCACCTGAGCATTCTCTTTAGTCAATGTCAACCATTTCCCAAGTGATTGAACTATCAGGCATCAAATAAAATTTAATCATTGCTCTGCATCTTGGAAAACTCTTTGGATTATCTGACTCTTTAAATTTTGTCTGTCTTACGTGTGAAGTAGTACCTTGGAGTGGTTTTAATTTGCACTTTCCTCATTACAAATGTGATTCAGTGTTTGGGGGCCTTTCTGTGCCTCTTTGTTCTTCTTTAGGTAATCCCTAGGTTTTTATTGATTTGTAGAAGCATCTTATATAATCTAGATAGAAATTCCCTGTAGGAGAAATATCTTCTCCAAGTCTGTGGCTTATTTTTTTCACTCTATGTTAACTTTTGGTGAAAAAAATTCTTACATTTCATGTCAGATTTGTCAATAATCATCCCTGTAGTTTGTGCATTTTGTGTCATTATTAAGGAATCATTCCTTGTCCTAGAGTCATAAAAATATTCTTTAAATTTTCTATGGCTTTGCTTTTTATAGTAAAAATTTTGAACTACTTTTGATTTGACTTCATCGTTGTATTTTGACTATCCAGTTAATCAACCTAGTACCAGTTCTTGAATCTTCTACTTTTTCCCAGGGGTCTGCAGTTTTTCACAAGGTCAAGGATCAGATTGTGCCGACCCATTGGTCTCTTGTCTATACCTGTATCAATGTGACACAAATATTTGGCTTTAGCCTGGCTCCAGTTTGTTTTTTATTTTCAGGAATTACTTGGCTATTCTTGGCTTTTTGCTCTTCATCTGACTTCGGCTCAGGTCATGATCTCACGGTTCATGGGTTCGAGCCCTGCATTGGACTCTGTGCTGTCAGCTCAGATTCTGGAGCCTGCTTTGGATTCTTTGTCTCCCTTTCCCTCTGCCCTCCCCTGCTCATGTTCCGTCTGTTTCTCTCAAAAAAAAATTTTTTAAAAAAGGAAAAATCACAGCAAAATGAAGCCAAATGAATTCGAAATAAAAATGAGAGCAAAATCAGTACAGTAGAGTACATGTGTAAAATAGAACAGAAATAAAGTGAAAAGTAATATCCTCAAAAAAGTAATAAAATTGACTATTCTGAGAGTTGTCAGTGGACAGAGTAAAGGCACAAGTATCAGGTATTGAAAGAGGAAATAATCCAGGGAAGGCAGAGATTGAATATAAAAGGATATTATAAAAACTTATGCTTAACATGTTTAAAAATGTATAAAATAGATAAAACTTGTAGAAAGGGGTATCAAAGTGACTGAAAAGGTATAGGAACTTTAATCACTCTAAACCCATTATATAATTGAATCATTAATTTAGTATCTTTCCAGAAAACAGAATATAAGGCTCAGATAATGTTAGAGGTAGATTTTACCAAACATTTAAAGAACATATAAAGCCCATCTTATATAAGTTCTTTCTAATTATCTTCTGGCTATCATCATTATTATTATAGTTATTATTATTTTTTTTGGAAATTTAGCTGTCAGTTTAATTTTTGTTCATTGAGAAGAAATGCTTTTCTTTCTTTTTTTTTTTTCCCCCTTACCAGTGTCTGCTTTCAAACGTTATCTTGGTCATCAGTTATGTGCCTACATGTGGTTCTCTTTCTTTTCATCATATTAGAGTTTCTCAAAATCTGTAATTTCACATCTTTTGTAAATTTGGGGAAATTCTCATCCAGTATCATTTATAGCTTTATCTCTATTCTCTCTTTCCTCTGCCTTCGTGGATTCCAAATTTTATGTGTAAATTAAACTTTTCTCAGTGTGCCATATAGCTATTTTTGGCTTTATTTTCTTAGCATATTTATCTCTGCGTAAAGTATAGATAGTTTTACACCAATACACCAAATCAAGAATCTTCGCTTTTCTGTAGTGCTATTACATTATTTAATGAGCTCTTCATTTCACTCATCCCTTAAAAATTTTTTTTCTAGCTTTCCATTAAATCCTATTTTAGATATTCTAGTTCTCTGCCAATATTCTCCATGCTGTTATCCATTTTTCATATATACTAGTCATAACTGCCTTAAAATTCATATTGGGTGACTCTAACATCGAAATCATCTGCTTGCTCTGGTAGTCTGGTTTTCTCTTGATTTTTGGTCATTCTGTTTTATTCTAACCGAGTCATTTTTATTAAATGCTGGATAAGATTTATTAAAATGTCATAGGGGATATGGACTGCATTCTCTTCCTGCAGAGAGGACATAGGGGAGGCGGGAAGAGTTTATTAACAAGTCCCTGTGATATGGTCAAGGCTGAAACAATCCAAGGAAAGATTTCAAACATTTTGAGGATTTGTCTGTTTCTAGTTTACCCCTCTACTTAGTGCATAGCTCTTCACATGTCTTACTAAAAGCATGTAGGGTTTGCTAGAGTCTTTCTTTTTTATTACTCCTTTGCCTCCTGTTTTCATCTCCCACGTCAGTGAGATTGCCAGAAACTTTTAGTTCTCACTTTGTGCTTGGTCTCTACTTTTCACCCCAAGCATGCACGGTCTTAGGAAATAGTTTCTCAGGAGAAATGCATAGAGAATGTTGGGCTTGACCCTTTCCTATTGTCTCTCAAGTCTTAGCTCTCATAGTTTCTATGCACTCCAAAATTTAGCTCCCTAGATTATTGTAATAGAAACAGCCTCTAAGCTGCTAGTCTGTGCCCCATCACCATGTCATCCCACATTGTGAATTGGTCCCACATTGTGAATTGGCAAAGAAGACAAAAAAATCCCTGAAGGAGATAGAGAGGAGCAAACTAAGCTTCACCTCACTGCATCTGTCTTCAGTTTGTTTTTTTAAGTTTTACAATTTATTTTGAGAGAGGGTAGAGGAGCAGAGAGAGAGGGCGAGAGAATCCCAAGCAGACTCCTAACTGTCAGCACAGAGCCCGACACGGGGTTTGATTCCACGAACCATGAGATCATGACCTGAGCCCAAATCAAGAGTCAGATGCTCAGCCACCTGAGCCATCCAGGCTTTTTGTTTGTTTTTCTGTGCGTTTTGCTGTTTTGTAGGGAGATTGAGGTGCAAAGCCTCAGCTTCATACCAAAAGGCTGAAGTTTATGTTTCTACTTAACATACAAGAGTGTCTTAGAATTCTTTAAATCAAACCATACCTCTCCCAATTTACGAGTTTTGCTGACCCCTATTTTAGTTCTAGATTGCCTCATTACACACAAATTAGCATGTGTTTCTTTTGTAAGTCCAAGTTTATGTAGATCTGTGTACACATTTATCATTGCTTTTGAGCACATACATTCTTGCATCCAGCCTTTAGACCATGGACAATTTTCCATCTCTTTGAAAATAAAATTTTTTTTTAAAATATTTATTTATTTTTGAGAGTCAGAGAGAGAGCATGAGCAGGGGAGGGGCAGAGAGAGAGAGAGAGAGAGAGAGAGAGAGAGAGAATCCAAAACAGGCTCCAGGCTCTGAGCTGTCAGAACAGAGCCTGATGTGGGACTCGAACTCATGAACTGCAATCATTACCTGAGCTGAGGTCGGACACGTAACCCACTGAGCCACCCAGGTGCCCCTCCTTGAAATTTTTTTATGTATCCTTCCATGAGGGTCTTTTGGTGATGAAGCATGGCTCACTTTTGTATTTTTGAAAATGTCTTTGCTTTACTCTTAAGACCATTTGCTAGATGCAGTATTCTAAATTGAAAAACTGAGATTGTATATATGTCGTTATTCTGTCTTCTTGCTTTCCTTGTTGCACTGAGATATAAAGTCACTCAAATTGCTTTTTTCTTTACAACTGAGCCATCTTTTCTCTTTAGCTGATTCTTAGTGTTTCTTTTTTGTCCCCAGGTGTTTTTCAGTTCTGTGGCATTTTGTAATTATGTATGTATGTATTTATGGAGAAAGAGAGAGAGAGAGAGAGAGAGAGCAAGCAGGGGAGGAGTGGAGAGAGAGAAGGAGAGAGAGAATTCCAAGTAGGCTCTGCACTGTCAGTGGGGCTTGAACTCACAAACCGTGAGATCATGACCTGAGCCAAAACCAAGAGTCAGATATTTAACTGACTGAGCCACCCAGGTGCCACCAAATAAGGTTGATTTTTTTTAAAGAAGACATTTATCTTCATGAAGCTCTACCTGCCAATTCTGTCACACCTCCTGTGGGTGTCAGTTCTGATCCATTAAGGCTGCTTTGAGTCTGCCCCACATCCATGGCAGAGTCTTGTAGCAGAGTTCACATACAGAATTAGGGTTCTCATTTGCTCGTCTCTCCTTTCAGTGTAACTCTATGCACTCTGGTGGCCCTCATTGTGCCCAACTCCTTTCCATGTTTCCTCCACTCAGAAAGAGGGTGAGTTTTTTTTTTCTGAGTTTTAATCAACTGGTGCCACCACTGTGAGTGCAGCTGTTCTTGAGGTAAAGATGCAAAGAATCATTACAGATCTGATTTCTTCTGCTAAGCTTTTAGTTCCCCTGCAAATAACTTTGCATCAAAGTCTCCTATCTACCGACCAACTTTTAGAGTCTACCAATTATTTTTGGTCTTTTTTTAAAACTTGCTTTCAGGGTATTATTATTATTATTATTATTATTATTATTATTATTATTATTTTGCTGAATGATGTTTATTTAGGAAATGAGCTCTTTATTACAGATGTAAGGTCAGTATGGGTGGCCCTTAAAAATGTTTCTAAAGGCACTATGTCTCACTCTGAAAGAGTTTTGAGCCCTCTGAATGTGATATTTAAATGTGGCTCAACTTTTTTGTAAAACACTTTCTGGTATTACTTAACTATACCTGATAGATGCAAATCTTATGGCAAATGGGGTGTTTATCTAGCATAACAGCCCATAATAGTATTTGATGTGCAAGTAATTTTGTTAAAGACATTTTATAAATAGCTTTATGATGAAGAAAATAAACTACAAATATGCCATTTCCTAATTTTCCCCAATAGTTTCATATTGGCCTCTTTTCACTTGAAGTTATGTTTAGCAATATAAGAAAAACAATAAAATTCCACTTATCCAGTAGACATTAAGAACTAGTACCCACTTAGAATACAGTTAAAACCCCTAATCCTAAAGGAACTTTAAGAACAAGGAAAGGGAAATAGATAACAATTAGGAAAATCTGTGGTTTTCCTTAGTAATCACTGTACTATTTTTCTCTGCTTGTCTCTATGTTGTTCATATTAAGCCCAAACAAGACATAAAAGTAAAAAAGAATAAACCTTTAAAAAGAAAACTATAGGGAAATATAAATTATAAAATAGTACATAAAGCTGATAAAGCATACCAGATTAATAGACTGGAGAAAATCAGTAACATAATAATATGCATTGATTCAAAAAGTATTTTAAAAATTCTATACTTATTTTTTCAAAGTATAGGGATTTAACCCTAAAAGTATATGTAAGTAACATATAGATTTGAAGGCCAAAGGAAGATTGTCATGATTTACAGTTTATATGATTTTCCACATCAGATCTCCAAAAGGATAGTTTTGAAATCTCCTGGGGTGCCTGGGTCGCTGGCTCAGCCAGTTAAGCATCTGACTCTTGGTTTCAGCTCAGGTCATGATCTCATGGCTTTGTGAATTCCAGTCCCATGCCGGACTCTGTGCTAGCAGCACAGAGGCTGCTTGGGATTCTCTCTTTCCCTCTCTTTCTTCCCCTTCCCCACTTGCACTGTCTCTGTCTCTCTCAAAATAAATAAATAAACCTTAAAAAGAAAAGAAATCTCCTACAACTAACAAGAGGGGTCAGAAATAATGTGAACAACATGTAAAAATCAGTACTCCTGTGCCCAAAAGTAACCAATTAAAGTATATAAATTTAAAAGCCCCCCTTTCATAATGGTATCAAAACTCTTAAGCTACTTAGAAAAATAGTAAAAAAAATGCAAAGTCGGTACAATGAAATTAATAGAATATTTTGAGATATTATATAAAAGTCATGAATATATGGAGAAATAAATAATCCTCATGATTCGGAAAGCCAATATCAAGATATCACTTCCTCCAAATTGATACATATACTCATGGCTATCCCAATGAAACTTTCCGTAAGAAATTTATGGAATGTTACATGTTGATTCTAAACTACATGTGGAAGGGTCAAGGATCAAGAACTACCCAAGATAAATTTGAAGATGAAGTAATAGAGATTTGCTCACTCATAGGTCATCTGGTGACTAAACTACAGTTCAGGATGTGCTCTTGGTAAAATAGAAATGTGGACCAAGGGACAGGATTATTGTGTGCATAAATAAACATTCTCATGTGGAACTTGGTATGTAGCAGAAATGGCGATGAAAACAGTGATAAAATAGGGATTGGTACCACAATCTGATTGTAAAATTGGCTAGAAGAGAAAAGTTCAGCTTTGAAGCTTATTTCCAATTATCAACCAAAAAAAGCACTGGAGACAAAATAAGGAACATACAGACAGTTGTCCTTTGGGAGAAAACGTGAGGAAATAACTTTATTATCTCAGAGTAGAATATGATTCCTTAAGTAGAATTTTGAACATGAAAGGTACAAAATCTAAGATTGAAGATGAATATGTTTGACTACATTAAAAAAAACTGTTTATACCTAAATTTTTAATGATAAGGGAGTATAATGGATAAATTACAGAACTTTATTTGAATAAGGTACCATATATCAGTTAAAATGAATATAGTTGATTCATACTACACGATCAACGAATCTGATGTTATTTCTAATGCAAACCTTCAATGTCTTCAGATGGCAAGGATTCACATCCAGTTTTGGCTGGCTTCTGGGAATGAGAGGAGTAGATTGAGGGAGCAGATGATGATCGACAATGGGAAACAATTATCTGACATGTTTTACTTTAAAAAAAAAAGGAAGAATAATACATAAATTGGAAGTAAAAGACAGCACATAGATGAGGCTTAATGGGTGTGGGTACATGGGCATATGTTAGTCTATGTATTTTTTTCATTCTTGGAATATTTAGTAATATGACATGAAAAAATTATCCTAGGCTGAGAGAAAGAAAGAATGGAGTGTACCAAACTAATAGTACCAAAATACTCCTGATGCCAGAACCTGAAAATAATAGGTTAAATAGTTAACACATGTAACACATGGGTATCTATGCAAACACATCTTCTAGTGTTAGCAAATGCAGTACAAGAGTGTATTAAAAGATTATTACAATCCAGTAAAGAGGAGGTTTCTTCCAGAAATACAAGTTTTCTTCAATATTAGGAAATTATAAATATAATACACCATGTTGAGGTTCTAAAGTGAAAAGGAAAAAGCCTTCCTTATTTCAAAAGAATAATTAGTTAATAATCCACCCTCTTCCATTCCTGATTTTAAAAATAATAAGAAATAAATCTTTGTTAAAATTGATGTAAGTATTCTTATTTTAAAAATATTTTTCTTTTTCAAATGTTTCCATAAAGGATTCATAAAATATATTTTAAAATATCAAGAACAACAAAATGAATGCCTATATGTCAACTTTCTAGTTCAAAAATGGTTTCCTATGTGCATAATGCAAACTGATTTATATAGCTCAGACCAAAAGTTAACATCATGCTTCATGATAGAAAAAAATAGAAGCATTTTCATTAAACTCAGGAGTTAGACAATGATATCCCTTTCAACAGTTTTATTTAAAATTATTTAGTTAGTAGTAATAAAATAAATATACATATTAAAAAGTTGTAGATATTAGACAAGAAGAAACAGAAGCAGGTCTTTCGTAGATTGTGGACTATAGTCTTAGACTATAGTCTATAGACTATATACTATTTGAAATAGGATAAAAATTCAGTAATGTTACTAATTTAAAAATTAATATGTACAAATTATTAGCTTTCATAGGCAAATACTTATCTGCTTGAAATATATAATGGAATAAGTGATTAAAATCAGAATAGCAACCAAAATATAAGCAGGGAATATATTGCATCTACAAAAATAAAACTCTAGCATGGTACAACATGTTTTCAGATTTGGTGACACAATAGTGCTTTGGGAGAGCAAGATTTCATATTTAAGATGTAATAATTTGCCTCTGCTAAGTTGATATGTTACAAGAGTGACTTTTCAAACACAAGCTAACCCTTGATAACCACCAATTATCTTATTTCATCTTCTGGACTCCCTGTGAATTGGAAAAGAAAGTGAAGCTCCTGTTCTGAAATAATTTTCCCACAATTTCACTCCTGCCTCATGTTTAATTATCATGGGTTCTTTCTGTGTTCGTCCTAATGCGCTTGCTTGTTCCTTGGAGGGAGGGCCATGTCATATTTGTATTCCTGTCTCCAGTGACCATTGTCACATGGATACTTCGGCTCAAACCCAAGCTCTTGCTGTCTTTCTTTAAGAATGGGTCCCAAATTCCGAGGCCGATAGAAATTGGGCAGGTAAAACACCCACCTGGTCTGATATGGTTAGTTCTAGCCCATGACTTCCTTGTGACCAGCCAGCCTCAAAATTAGAAAATTTAACATTTTTTAAGGAGATTTTAGCTATCTGAAGGGTTATCTGAAATATTTGGATTTTTGAACACGGGCAGCCAATTTAAAAAGTAATCACACTCTATAGTTCAAGTAAACCTTACTGTTGGCAAAATCTGCCTCTCTGAGACCTTGGAGTTTTCCATACTGCTTTACTTAATTCTGGTAAACCCGGGAGTAAAAAAACTGAATATGGTTGATAGGGTAATGGGATTTCCAGGCTACTGTATTGTCCATTTCAGAGAGAGACTGGCCAACTCATTTCTGTATTTTCCTCAATTTACTTTCGGTTTTAAAATTGTGTTAAAATGTGTGTGTGTGTGTGTGTGTGTGTGTGTGTGTGTGTGTGTGTGTGTGAGAGAGAGAGAGAGAGAGAGAGAGAGAGAGAGAGAGAGAGACTCTGTCTATAAACATTCATACAAGCTACTGTAGACAGTGTCCTGGATTTAATGTCCGTAAGTCAATGAGAAAGATGTTAAAATTACTCCCAGACTGACTTTTCAAGCAGCGATTTTGTCTTGTCCTCCTATCAGGTATTTTTGGTCACGGTCTGGAATTTCGAACTGTACATGGTCCCCTTGGCCTTGTTACTCCTCTTCATCTACAACTTCATCATCCTCACGAAAGGGAAGACCAACAGCATCCAGGATGGCCAGGTGAGCAGACATTCCAGGGGTTGCCACATTTGACTAGAGAAAATTGTGTGAACAGCCAATGCACCACCACCAAATCATGGCCCATGTCCTCTCCGTCTGCGAGGGGAGGAGCAACTTTGCACCACATTTATGTTATCACGGAGGACGTTTATTGGGTGTAACCCTGGAGCATTCCTTCTAGGTTATGGTCTTGAGTCTTGACCTACGTTCTTAGCTTGAGGAGAGCCCTCCGGTGCTCGGTCATCGTTACCATGCCGGCAGCATATTTCAATGTGTGCCCATCTGGTTAATTGTAAGTTACTGTGAATAACTGTCCCATTCACTGGGGGGGAAAAAAAGCCTTTGGCATCTTCTGGAACTCCTACAAGGCACAGAGAGCATTTGGGAGGCTAATTCAAGCCTTTCCACCCAAGTGTCCTTTGCGGTTTCTGCCTCTGGCTGAAGCCCTCGGAGCTTTGCCAACTGCCAGGGAAATCAGAGGGTGGGGGACCATGAGCATCTCTATTTTGGGGCACCCCAGTCTTATAAATCTCAAGCTGCCCATGGTGTTGAAGGAAGCGTGAGCAAGGCCTCTTCTCAGAGACCTACCCTGGCATCTACTTACCATACTTATTCTCTGACTCTGTTTCCCCAGCCCAGAGATTCCTTTCCTGCTCTGATTTAGCAGGAACATATATTTATAGACTTTATGGTATTAACTTGGACTTCCAGATTCAAGAACCAAATTTTAAAAACAGAAATCTAAGAGGGATGTCTGGATGGCTCAGTCATTTAAGGATCCAACAGGCTTAGATCATGATCTCACAGTTCATGGGTTCAAGCCCTGTGTCAGACTCTGTGCTGACAGCTCGGAGCCTGGAGCCTGCTTCAGATTCTGCGTCTCCCTCCCTTTCTCTGCCCCTCCCCTGCTGCACTCTGTCCCTCTCTTTCTCTCTCTCAAAAATAAATAAAAATTAAAAAAAATAAACAGAAATCTTAAGATTCTGAGACATGATAACAAAATACCTTCACACTGGATTTTTCAAAATTCAAAAGCTGACTATCTTCACCAATTTTTCCTTACAATGCTATTATTTTTTAAAACTCTGTGAAATAATGGGTATTAAACGGATGTTTTGCTATTTGGGATAGAAGGGAAGTAGAGAAAATGAGTGGGCAGGGAGCAAGAACATCAAGCAAATTCAAAATTCTATTCTGTTTGATATTTTATTGCTTAATGCAGTAGCCACGGGCACATATCAATAGTAAGGGGCCTGAAGATGCTAGAATGAACTAATAAATAAATAGCTTTAAAGTACAGGATTGCTTAAGGACTAAGTTTCACAGAGATATAGATGAAGGGAATTTTCAGAGAAACATCTCTAGTAAAAAGTGCATCAACGAACATTTTTACAACTTCTGATCATATTTTATTTTCCAGCTACATATATGATGTGTGTGTTTTTATCACACTTATGAGTGTGTGTGCAAACGTGTATGCATTTGTAGGCAGGTGTCTGTACGCATACATATGGGTATATTGGTATATGTAAAGTGCATGTGCATATAAATGCGTGTGTATGTAAAATCTTTTTGATTTATAGAACATTTTCAAATTTCTTACCTATGTTTTTAAGCTTGTTTATTTTGAGAGAGAGAGTGCGTATGTGTGAGCTGAAAAGGGGAAGACAGAGAGAGGGAGAGAGAGAATCCACGCATGTTCCACAGAGCCCAATGTGGGTCTCAGTCTCACAAACTGTGAGATCATGACCTGAGTGGAAGTCAAGAGTTGGACGCCTAACCAACCGAACCACCCAGGCATCCCAAATTTGTTACCTACTTTACTCTTGATAACATAACTACGAAGGAGGCATGAATTACTATTTTTATTTTATGCTTGATGAAACTAAGCCCCAGAGTGGCCAAGTGATTTGTTCGAGGTCACAAAGCAGAAAGTGCTGGAACTGTGTCTTCAGCTGAAGACTTTGTCCCAAGCTGAAGACTTCTGACTCCTAATTACAATGCTTTTCCTCCCACAACGTGTTTTTTATTGCATGTGTTTTTACCCATATGCTTTCATGAAATGGGCGCCACCAACGGTGACTAGGTGAATCTCCAGTGTCCGTGGGGCGTCACACACACGGCTTGTGGAAGGTCGTGGGCGTTCTGGGGTAGTGCAGTACCAGCCTTGGAGAAATAGCCTGGTGACTCCTCCTTGGTTTTATGAAGCAGAACAGAGTACTCCTTGGGTATTTCAGAGTCACTTTTAGGAACGTGATATCGACAATTCTGTTTGCTACTGGAACAATGGCATTGGAGCAGCGTGCCTGACCTTTGCAAGGTGGTTAAGCAGAAAGCTCAATGTTCCCGCTCAGAACCGCCCCTGGATTCCTAATCTCCAGCATTTTGTCTGAGCTACCGAACCCATTGGTTGTGTGCCAACATGTGTTGGCTTTTAAATATTGCAGTTTTAGGGTTGACACTTGTCTCTTAAATAGCCAAGAGTTTTTAAAAGTCTGTTTTGAGAGTGAGAGTTGAGAGAGAGTGCAGGGGCAGAGAGAGAGAGGGAGGAGAGAGAATCCGAAGCAAGCTCCACACCATCAGTGCAGAGCCCAATGTGATGCTCAGAGTCAAGAACCATGAGATCATGACCTGAGCCGAAATCAAGAGTTGGACTCTTAACCAACTGAGCCACCCGGGCGCCCCAAGCCAAGATCATGAAGCCAATCTGAACAAGCCTATTCCCAGCACCTGGTGCTTTGGCACCCCCAGACTAAAACCAGGTGCCTATGAGTCCCCATCGGAGCCCGGGTTTCCTTCCCTCACCTGCCCCCGCTTCCTCCCTGAATCCCAAGGAGAACAATAATAATGCACAGAAACCTGTAACGTGTTCTTGAGATTGATTATATGCAGCCTAATGCATTTCCTACTGTCTAATGTTTCAGTAATGGCCCCAAAGGAAAAGCGCAGTCATCACAACAATGAGCCTAGCACAAACCGAGGACGGTGCTCTCAGCCTTAACATAGCAGTTGGCTCATTTGTCAGAAGACGAACAAACTGTTTACAGAAAGTACAGCCTGGCGATGCATTTTTAAAGCTGGATGCCTTCAAAGGGCACTCGCCTAATAGCTTTATTTATAGTTAAGTTTTATGTAGATTATACATACTGTTTTATAGGCTTGCCACAGTGTCCCTGAACTCTCAAGGCATTATTTTCTAAGAGGTTATAATGTATTTCAAAAAAAACACCAGTGCTTCAATTATGTAGGAAACCTCGAAAAGTGCGCACGGGTTTAATTTGCATTTGGTCATTTCAGCTGATGTTATATTAACAAATTGCGGTTTCCCCTTTTCAGGAGAGCACAGACGTAGATGAAGAGGAGTGTGACGATGACAAGGTGGGTGTGCTCAGGAAAGTTCACGAAAGGGACCGTGAATGTCGTCCACAGATGGCGTTTGACCCGGTTGAGTCAAACTCTATTTTGTTTTCTTTGTTGGTAGTGTGGGGTGTCAGGTATAGTAATGTTTTTGTAATTTCCAAGGGATATCACTTTTTAAGATCTTATTAAGTGAGGATAAAAAGAGATCAAATGTAAAGGGTCACTGAAATACTACATGGAGCATCCCTAAAGGAGGCTTGTCATTTGACGCGAGTGAAGGTGAGCCTTCCTTTGGTGTGTGAAAGGTACAGACGAGGTAGTCGAGGAAGTCCAAAGGACATCAAGTGAATTTGCTGTTCCTTCAGCCTCCTGTCTGAGCTCCGTGGGGCGGTCACCCACTCCAGTGCCTGTCACTTTCCCAGCTGCTGCTGGCAGAGTTTTCAGCTACATGTCTGCGTACATCTGTCCTTTTCCTTCTCCTGGGAGAATCTCTCAAATCTGCTGCTTTTGTTGTCATTACACTTTCAGACAAACCTTCTGGAATATAATAAAAAAAAAAGTGAAATGCCAAATGAGATGCTACCAGCCTAATGGACTTCCAGCCCCCAAGAACCTGTGGGTACATGGGGTTCATGAAGGTAGTGCCTAGGAGGCTGGCCAGAGGGGGAAAAGGGGCACGAGGGGGGATCTTAAGAGTTAAGTGTGCAGTATAAAATGCCCAGAAAATAGCAACGAATTAGAAAACACTGGCTCCATGACACAAACAGCCTTAAAATTAATTGGGCCAGCCAGATGGTTTTGCCCACTTGAAACAACTTGGACGGATTACAGAGCACATCGTATTTGTTGTGCTAAAATGCTCATTAATAGCAAAATAATAAAATACACTCTAATAATTTTTAAATGGAATTGACTCTCAACAGAACAAGGTCTCGCAGACGCAACTTTTCTTCTTGACGAATCCATGTGCGTTGCTTCTGAGCAGTGTGACTCTTAGAGCGTGAAAAAGTTGTGGCCACGCGAACATGACCGGTGACGGGATGTTTCACCGAAATAAGCACAAGTGCTAATGAAATTCTTTTAAAGCTTCACAAGCAGAATTCTCGATTTGATGTACCAAGGCTTGGAAGTGGGAAAGATTTCCTTCACTCTGTCTCTGTCTGCTCAAACGAGCCCTCCTTAGAGAAGCGAGTCATCTGCTCTTTTTTTTTTTTTTGAGGGTAGTATATTATTTTTTTAAATGTATAGTTTATTGTCAAGTTGGTTTCCATATTACACCCAGTGCTTTTCCCTACGAGTGCCCTCCTCCGTGATGTGCTCCTTTAGAGGTAGTTGTGACCGTGTGTCTGTGGCCCATCTGATAAAACAGACCATCCAACAAGAAGGCAAGGAATGAGAAAGTGAGGTTCAGTAAACGGGCAGGCAAACTCTAACGTCCGTGGACTCTAGACCAGTGGTTGTCACAATGGTACCTTCTACTGAGGTGCCTCAGAGATGGTCTGGGGGGTCTGGGAGTCTGGAGGTGGAACCAGATGGCCAGTGCCTCAGGCCTTTCTAGACAAGGACAAGTAGGTCGGAATGATTGCATCTACATGGACAAGCCTTGGAGTTCTTGCATTTGTCCAAGCATGGACCTCCCCACGCAGATGGACCAAACCCAATTCACACAGAGGGCATTGGCCTCGGGCATTCCTCATTGCCTTCAGGGCGACACTGTCCTTGAGATGCTTTGATTGTGGTATTTTCATAGGACCTTTTAAGAGCCACAGCAGGGCCCTCTGTGTTGGCTTCCTCAATTTTATACGTCGATGAAATCATCCAGAATAATAAGTCTAAAATGAAAATTTGACGTCTAGGTATGCCTCTTTCTGCTTAACACAACCCTTCACCTGTTAGGCAGACTGGCAAACCTTGCAGTCCTTATCAATACCTTTCCACTCACACTTTCCTATGAGATTCGTAAAGGATAGAGGGATTTTCAACTTAAGACTCTGGAGCCCACGTCATCCACATATATAGGACAGTCCATCATTTCTTCGCACACAGCAGCCTCCACGCAAAAGATGTACTCGTCAGAGACCTGCACGCACAGGCACGGGGCTACTGCCCTCCATGGTGTGCTGTTTTGAAGGGCTTACCCACAGAGCCCCTCTGGCTTCTGTTGCATGTTAGATGTGACAGACCAGGCTTCTGGGAACTGTAACACACCCAGTGAGCGATGAGCTGTTTACAAATTATAAACACACAGCCATTTCCTTCCAAACCAGAAGAACAGAGGAACCTCCTTTCTGTCCAAACTATCCATCTTGGAAGTGACGCTCCTTAATTGCCAGTGCCCCTTCCCACCAAATACCATCACAAGGGACTGTGGAAGATGAAAGCACATCAGGGCCCCTTGGCCGAGTTTCCTCAGGAGATGGACACATTCCTGTCTTCTGCCTGTCTCTGATGCACAGACCAGGATGTGGTCTGGGGTCTGTCATCCTTTCATTGTCTGGAAGGGAGATTGTTGTAAAATGACATCACTGTAGCCTCTTGCTCTTTCTCATTGTCAGAAGTCCATGGTGGTGACCTGAATTAGAAGCCAAATGTGACTGCACAATTTTGCCTCCCTTTTGTGTGTGTATGTGTGTGTAGACTTTCAGAAATAACATAGAACCTTCTTCAGGTAACTAGTTTCTTGGCTTTTAGGAAACTAAAGCTACAGACTAAAACTTGGAAGAGAGGAAATCTTTCTCTCTGATTCCTGATGGCCCATGGGAGAAATTGCTCGTTACAAGTATAGTTTGCTGGGGACCCCTGAACAAACAGATAATGGCTAAGTTCAGCCAACAGCAATCAAGTGACATTTCCGATTTCTATTAGATTCCATGTGTGGAATTCTTCTATGTGAACCTTATTTGTACGGATGGATTACAATGAAAATTGCATTAATTTTCTGCACAGTAAAGGTCAGTAATTGAAGCACAAACCAAGAAACTATTGTGTAAAACGCTGTATCCCATACTTAGGAAAGGTCACACAAAGCAATAATATCTTGTTTTCATTGCAGAAGGTATAAATACTTGCATTAGACTTTCTTTCTTTTTTCCAACCCAACAAATGCCTACATAGACTGTCTCAGCATTTACTATTAATATCAGCAAGAAGAAATCATAAGGGCATGTAAGAATAATAATAATTAAAAAAAGTCCTGCCTGTTGGTATGATAAGGAAACTGCGCTGTGATTTCTGTACTGTGAGCTGGTGTGCTTTTAACTTGGCCATCAGAAATAAGACTTGAATGATTCGTTTCAGATTGTTAATGAATGAACAATTGTCTTACAGTGTTTGGAGGTGGGGGGGAGTCACCATTCTGGGTCAGTTATGAGTGAAAAACAGGTATAGGATGTTTTTCTTTAAGAAAACAAATGTCTAGGGGCACCGGGGTGGCTCAGTCGGTTAAGTGTCCAGCTTTAGCTCGAGTCATGATCTCAGAGCTCATGAGTTTGAGCCCTGTACTGGGTTCTGTGCTGACAGCTCAGAGCCTGGAGCCTGCTTCAGCTTCTGTGTCTCCCACTCTGTCCGGACCTTCCCTGCTTATGCTCTCTCTCTGTCTCTGTCTCTCTCTCAAAAATAAATAAACATTAAAACTTTCCTCAAAAAGAAAAGAAAGAAAGAAAAGGGACGTCTACAGGGACGCCTGGGTGGTCAGTCGGTTGAGTGTCTGACTCTGGATTTTGGCTCAGGTCATGATCCCAGGGTCATGGAATTGAGCCCCACATGGGGCTCCACAGTGAGCATTGAGCCTGCTTGGGGATCACTCTCCCTCTGCCCCTCTCCCCTGCTCACATTCTCTTTCACTCTCCCTCTCTCTCAAAAAAAATTAAAAATTAAATTAAAAGATTAAAAAAATAAACATCTAATCCATGTTTGTGGATCAATGTGGATCATTGAAAGGATGCAAATTGAATATTATATCTCTATCTTTTTTTCACAAATTAGGATATCATCATTAACATTTAAGTCCATATTTTGGGGCGCCTGAGTGGCTCAGTCGGTTAAGCATCCGGCTTTGGCTCAGGTCATGATCTCGTGGTTCGTGGGTTCGAGTCCCATGTTGGACTCTGTGCTAACAGCTCAGAGCCTGGAGTCTGCTTCAGATTCTGTGTCTCCTTCTTTCTCTGCCCCTCCCCTGCTCACGCTGTCTCTCTCTCTCTCTCCCAAAAAATAAATAAATAAGAAAAATAAATAAATAAATAAAATTTAAGTCCATTTTAAACCATCAGTTTCAGTATTTAACATGGTTTCCATTCTCCAAGCTGAATAGGCCACTCATCCCAGGGCGAACCTTCTTAGGGAGAGAAGCACGTGGCATATGTATTTCGAGAGAGTTCTTGCTGTAATTGAACGTGTATAATCCTTTGCATGAGTTGGCCATGTCCACTATGCCTCGTTCCTTCTGTTTCTAGAGAGAAAACAATAATCTATCACGTCTCAACTGTTGTACTTCCCAAAAGGGAGATCAACAATCTTGGAGGAAGTTTCTTTTACAGTCTCACAGAGAGAATAGTTTTGCTTGGGATTCCTCTGCACTTTCTTAAGAATGCTCCAAACACAGCAGATTAGTTTGATTAGTGATTTCTTTTTTTTATCCCAGTGACAAAGCAGTGGTACTTCAAAATGATAAAGTATGGTATTTTTAAGAAAATCCAAAGTCAGACAGTATCTTTGAATGGTTAGCAATAGTTTAATACACGCAAATACATACATTTTCAGGGCATTTGTGATTTATATACAGGGCACATTGCAGAGGGCCTGTTTAAGGATGATTTTCAGGGAAATAAAGTAAATGGTTGCTCTAATTTAACTCCTTTTAATTTGATTTAATGTGATTTTTAGTGATAAAGTGATTTAATTGCTACCATTTCTACCCAACCATCTTACTTTCAAGACTTTAATATTAAAATGGATTCCAGCCAATTCTTAATGATCATTTTATGCATATTTTGAATGAGAAAGGATTGGCTTCCCTATTTCCGGCAGTCTTTTCTCTGATCCACTGACTTGCTCAAATTTTTCTTTGAAAAATCAAACCCGCATTCTTCATTACCTTTTGAAGTCGTCCAGAAATGTTATTAATCTGACCTTTTGAAGCATTACTCATCACACCACAATCAGGCTCACGAATATTCCTAGAGCTGGTGTGTTTTCTTTGTGATTTCTACCACAAGGATTATACTTGGCATATTATTCCCAGTATTGTGAAATACATAGACTACGAATTAGGTGGGTTGTCTGTCTATTTCCTTATGTGCTCTAACGGAATAAAGTCAGAGACTCTGGTTTTATAGACTACTGGGTCTATTTAATTTCTCATTGCCTAAACTTATTACATCATGCTAATTAGAGGTACACTGGACATTGCCTCTCAGTTGTCCAGAGTCATTGTTTTTCTGAAGATAGTAGCTGTTCCTCTTGTCTTTCCTAATGAAACCCCCTTCGTTTTTGTGGTTTGCCCTAATTCCAGACTATCCAGTGAGTTTACAAGATAATTGATAGAAAAGTGAATATACCTCTCTTTTCCTCAAAGGAAAGTAATAATTTAAAGTAAGTAAGAAATGACGCCAAGGTCATAATATGAAACAAGATTACTTTGAGTATTAGCTGAATAATTATATTTATAAAAATATTAATAGGGGCGCCTGGGTGGCTCAGTCAGTTAAGCGTCCAACTCTTGATTTCAACTCAGGTATGATCTTATGGTTTGTGAGATCGAGCCCTGCACCCGGCTCTGTGCTGATAACCGGGAGCCTACTTGGGATGCTGTCTCTCCCTCTCTCTTGCTCTGCCCCTCCCCTAGTTCATGCACACTCATGTGCTGTCTCTCTCTCAAAATAAATAAGTAAACTTAAAAAGATAATATTAATAAAGTGTTTACAACTTGCAGACTGTTTTTATATACTTGAGCACATTCAGTACTCAAACCATTACATTTGGGATTCATTCCCCCATCTACAAATCAAGAGAAAAGTTAACCAGATAGGATAGCAACACAAATCCAGTTCTTCTGAGCTAAATCAGATTTATTTGTGACCATGCCACATTGTCATGAAGGAAACCGGTCATTAATATATTGGTTCATTTTTCTGCATTGTTTCACACTGATGGAGTGTTTTCTCCCGTGTCAAGCCCCTATCAGTACAAAGATTGCAACTATCAACATGGCACTCTAAGTAAATAACCAGAGTATAGTGTGATGGCTACCTTCATTAACGTTGGTCCACTATGTTGGGCAGTGAAGAGGAAGCATGTGGAAGACTCAGGAAGGCTAAAGCAGGTGATGTTGGAGTAGAGCCTTACGGTCATGAGGAACACTTGTGTTGCTCAGTTGCATTAGTGTTCTATCTTCCGCCCACCCCATTCTTCACCTCAAAGAAAACAAAGGGACCCACACAGCAAAATCAACAACTGCCACACATTGTGTGTTTACCTCCAGTAGGTACAGAAGATGGCTCCAGCACCTCTAGGAAACCACTAGCCCTGTTTCCCTTGGGGTAGAATTTGTAGCATCCACCAGTTGGCGTGGAGAAACTTCATGAAATCAATTTTCCTGAGCTCCAAATTCCACATCGTTATTTTAGACTATTTCCAACCTTCCATTTGTGTTTTATCAACATCTTCCTCTTGATGTTGTTCATCCTTTTACTTTCTCAGCCCTTCCATGCAATACCAGACGAGGTTCTTTTCACAAGCCAAAGAAACCTGTTGGTAAATGCCAGTCAGTGTGGAAGAGCTTTGTGTAATGAACAGATAGAGCAGCCTAAACCCACTTAGAAATGACAGTGATGTAAAATCCAGTCTGTTTTATATTCATTTCCCGAAGCAAAAGTAAACTTGAGAAGAAAATGCTTCCCTGGAAAAGTGCAGAATTTTCTCTCCATTTAAATACCATACACCATAGAGCTGACTGGGTGCATGCGCCTGTTCACACGCGTTTGTTCACGTGCATGTACACACAACCCACAGCTCGTGGGAAGAAGTCCTAAAGCCAGTGCCCAGTGCAGTAAGCAGGCTTCCCAAAGAACAATTTGTAATCTCATGTATCAGAAATATTGCTTCTTATTCTTTATTATGACAGATACTGAGGTTTTTTTTTTTTTTCATGCTAAATGCCACTCAGTCTATTTCTGGTGTTTATAATTCTTCAAGCTTTCACATGATAGGCTTTTAATATTCCATAGGATAAGACAGACCAAACTACTCCCATGGAAAGTCTGAAGTTATAGTTTTGTGTCTTTGCTCTAGACGGCTGAAATGATTGGAAAGATCTTGAGACAGAATTTTGCATTGATCACTTTTGGGAATGCTTCCCATCCGGTGACAAATCTACTCCATTTTTAAGCATGTCAAAAAGATTTTTTTTTTCTGACATGGTCAGTTTTCAGGACTATCTTCCTGGTTTGGCTTAGGTAATTAATAGAGAAATGAGGATTTTTTTTCCCCCAACATCAGAACATGTGGGAGAAATTTAACGTAACATACTGATTATATAATTAATTCTGAGTTGTAAATTCATTTTGGTGGTGTGAATTCTCTCCCAGAGGCTCAAAGCTAGTTTATTGTGCCTACAGGGCTGTAGTCATTGGAGACGTGGGGGAGACAACAAGGCTCGAAGAGGGATGATGACTTTGCCTCCTGATTTATTTTGGGTTTTGCTCTTAAAGAAAGCACATGATTTGTCCTTAGTTTAGCTGCTTACAGAACTTAGCCAAAGACTTGGGTGTTTGCTTTGTTCTGTTTTTTCCACAGTGAAAAAAAAATGGCAATCTTGCATTCATCTCTATATAAAAATGTACATTTTTAGGTTACAGAGTTGGCATTTTTCTTACAATGAGTGCCGCTCTTTTTATATAGTGCGTAAGAAAACAAAGGAACCTCATGAAACTTGAATTCTGTATCTGAAGAGTTCCCTGCGCTCATCTCTTCCATTATATTGTATTTTGGGGCTTTCTCATAAAGGAGACCCTAAATCATGGAAATTGACTTATGCCTCCCTGGTTTTTTACGTTTGTAGTAAGAAGTGAAATCCATTCTTTCTCAGATGTAGGGATCTAAGAGTCAAGTGCATGTTTAGACACAATTATTTTATGCATTTGTTTAACGACACTCATGGCCACTGCTATTTTTTATTACACATTTCCCTCTATAATCAGAAGCCTCCAATGTTAAGGAAACACAGAAGCACATGCGGTAGCCGTTCTGTCTTTCTGAATGAATCTCTGTTACTCTTCCCAGGCAATTTGGTAGCAGCAGCAGATGTAATGTTGTGTTTGCTAAACTGTTATCACCACATTCCGTGGTTCAATCTGAGACGTGTAAATAAAGCCAGCATGATGCAGATAAAAGTGTCAGATGATCTTTCGTACAACGCCGGGCAACATGAGTAGACTTGTCATGGAAGATCATTGCTTTCGAAACTTAAATTAACCTTAGTATTCTTTCAACTAGACCAAAGGTTTTTTCATTCTTTTATCTCTTTGCATTCTTGAAGGGAAGGGACTTAGGTTTATGAAATACCTAGAGTGTGCCAAGCGCTTTACTGTATCTTTGGATAAGAATGGTATTTAATTCTTCAAACACTCAATCAGGAAAGGATTAGGCTCTCCCTTTCTCCAGATAGCAAAATCAGGATTCAGAATGGGTGAGGAATTTGCCATGATCACCAAACTAGCAGATGACAAGACAGAGTTGAACCCAGTCCATTCTGACCATAGTTTATTAATTCACAAAATGTGCGGGTCTGGGTAGAGCTGGTAAGTTTCATGGTATGCTTGTTTTTCTTCTAACTTCTCACTGGTTGGTTCATACAGTCACTGTTAAGAACCCCACTCTTAAATACAAGAATGGAAAGAAATGTTTTTGAAATATTTTCAAAAGGCATCATTTAACCTACACTTGTGTGAGTGTTGGGCAAAATAATGCTGGAAAGGAAGAATAGGTAGAAATATGTAACTGAACAAGGTATCTCCAAATTATATATCCTACAGTAAGGAAAGAGAACAGAAAGCCGCAATCACCACAGAAGCAAATGTCAAAACACATGGGAGCTGAATGCCTACCTTGTGAAATGCCCACTAACCAATTAAGGGGCTTCGAGACACACTTGCTCTGGAGTTAAGTTCTACACTGGAATCAGTCCTCTGCCATAGGTGTTTTTTTTTTTTTTTTTTGTCCCAGAAACTTTCCATTTCCCCGTTTGCATGTGTAGTGACCAGAGACCTCCCTGACACCAGGTTAAATCCAACAGACACCCAGGCATAACCCATCTATTTTCCTGACACTTTTCAGGGCCTGACGCCCTAAAACCTAGCTTTAAGGGAAAGCTTTGGATGATTGCTGAGAACACAATGTGCGCTCAGATGAGTTCATCCCTTCTCCTCTCAAGCAGGTGGAGAAGCATCTGAACTTTCCACCTGAATCAGCCACCTGGCACACTAGCCCGTTGTGGCATAGTGATTGTCAAATCTGTGAGGTCCAGAAAACCTCCAGACTGCCACTTCCGAGCGGTTAGTGGGAAAGATGACAGATTATAGGGTGAGTGTGTGTTAAATATATGCAGAATTAAACAGCTCTGTGCATAAGAGAATAAAAAACAGTTTGAACATGTTTAATATAGTGTTTTGTTTCACTCATTCCAGTGAATAAATTCACCCTTAACTTTTTTCTCCCCCTACTGTTGGGTAAAGCCTTTTTAATGAGTAAATAATAAATTCAGAGTACACATTTAGGAAATAGTCATGTAATGGGGCGCCTGGGTGGCTCAGTCGAATAGGTGTCTGACTTCAGCTCAGGTCATGATATCACAGTTCATGGGTTCAATCCCTGTGTTGGGCTCTGTGCTGACGGCTAGCTCAGAGCCTGGAGCCTGTCTTTGGATTCTGTGTCCCCCTTTCTCTGACCCTCCCTGGCTCCTACTGTCTCTCTCTGTCTCAAAAATAAAACACTAAAAGAAAAAAAGGAAATAGTCAAGTAATAATTTCCTCTTTGTCAAGATCATTGGTGACGTGCTAACTAAATAGGTCTGTGTTTACACTTCTTGTCACCCTTTGGGGCCATGATCATATCATCTTAAGTTTACGGATAAGTAAACATAAGTTACAAATCTGCTTAAGAGGCTTCAACAGTAGTTACTCAAAGAAAACCATTTCTGGAAACGTGCTTTTATTCATGTCGCTGAAAAGTTGTGTTTAACTATATCTCTGTGGAGTATGACTTTTCTTTTAGATCAAATGACGGTTCTACATTTATCGATTTTCCATCCCAAGGTTTCATTGTACATATAGCAAAAAACGGCAAGCTAGCTGTTAACATGTTAACTCCAGTAGCACCAATGTATAAAACACCTTGGGCAGGGTCAAATAATGGCAATCTTTTCTGGATGACATAAAATGACTCAAACAGAATATCAAATAAGTTCATTCTAAAATTGTTTTTATTTTTGTATTCAATATATGGAACCAAAACGAAGCTTTTACTAGTTAGTTTTACAAATGATAAAATCTCTGGCATCAGAAATGCCGTTGTATATTTAGTTGTAACATTGAGCATTGAGGATTATTTAATTTGGTAGTGATAATATGAACGCAGGCTTGGATGCGGGACAGCATCATGGCTAATATGGTAATCTTACAAAATGAGGGAATCTGTGAGATAGAAATGTACTTGGGATTGGTCACAGTGCCCTGATTTTCCATGATTGTGTACAGATAAATGATTACTGCTCCATCAATTGAATTAGAAGCTATAATGTCCACATTTATAAATTCTTTTCATGTTTAAAGATTTTATTTTATTTTTTTAAGTGGCTTATTGTCAAATTAGTTTCCATACAACACCCAGTGCTCTTCCCCACAAGTGCCCTCCTCCATCACCACCATCTCTTTCCCCTCCTTCCCCTTCAATCCTCAGTTCGTTTTCAGTATTCAATTGTCTCTCAAGTTTTGCATCCCTCTCTCTCCTCAACTCTCTTTCCCTCTTCCCCTCCCCTTGGTCCTCCATCCTCCATTAGGTTTTTCCTGTTCTCCTGTTAGACCTATGAGAGCAAACATATGGTATCTGTTCTTCTCTGCCTGACTTATTTCGCTTAGCATGACACCCTCGAGGTCCGTCCACTTTGCTACAAATGGCCAGATTTCATTCTTTCTCATTGCCATGTAATATTCTATTTTATATATATATATATATATACCACATCTTCTTGATCCACTCCTGGAAGAGCAGAAGGAGAAAATATAAATATTTTTTTAAAAAATTAATGTTTAATTATTCTTCAGAGAGATAGAGAGAGAGAGAGAGAGCATGAGTGGGGAAGGGGCAGATTGAGAGAGGGAAACACAAAATTCAAAGCAGGCTCCAGGCTCTGAGCTGTCAGCACAGAGCCTGTTGCAGGGCTCAAACTCATGAGCCATGAGACCATGACCTGAGCCAAAGTCGGATGCTTAACTGACTGAGCCACCCAGGTGCCCCTATAATAACTATATAACTATATATATAACTATATATATATATATATATATATATATATACACACACACACATATATATACATATATATACACACACATACATAGAGTGTATATGTATACACACACACACACAGTGTTGGGTAACAACAACAGAGTTTTTTTGTGACAAACGTATGTCAAACATAAAAAATGTATATCAGCATGGCAGTGTGTATTCTGTTTTCACTGCTGGTCATCAGTGTGACTTTAGGAATCCTTGAACCTTTGAAGAGCTCTTAGTCAGTGTAAACATTTCCCAGAGCTATTGAACTGTTGTGAAAAAAGGAATCTCTATAATTTTTGTTGAATTTGTGTCATAATCTGTTGGAAATTTTTAATTAAAATCGTCGATGATTAAATGCTAAGTGACTTCATCTTTGAAAGCTTATAGTGAGTGGAAGTGAATTTTTTAAAAAGCTGGCAAAAAAGACACTGCATTCTTTTATTTTCTTTTTTTTTTTTTTTTTTTTTTTTTTGCAAGAACAAGGAGTATTCAACGCAAAGTAAACTATGAGGTCAGATGCTGTGTGCGATTCATTGTTTAAGTTCTGAAGTTTCCCTTTGGGATATCTCAATCTGTGGGAAAAAAATCTTTTTATATTTAATAGATAAGTACGTATCTTACCCAAGAATGGAAGGAAATTGAGAAGCCATTTATTTTTCAGCATAAATTTTGTTAAATATTAGGAAGACTTATGGAAACAATTTACTTGAAGTTTTATCTTGAAAAGATGTTTGATAGAGAATGTTCATATGTAGCCTTTGAAAATATTTGCGCTGAAATATATGTAGATCTCAATATTTAAAAATTAAAATTGATAATGATTTTCTCCATGTAACACATTTTTTTGGAGTGAGATTTCAAGGTACCACAGTGCCTGTGGAGAGAGTATTGTCGTAATTAAAATTATGATCCACAGTAGAGTCAATTAAAGGTGTCAATTTAATGACTACTAAGTGCAACTCTGAAGATGATTAAGAACAATTTTATGAAATATATAAAAAGATGGCATTAAAAAGTACATTCTTTTGAAAAGTACCCTGACCTGGGATTATAAATAGCTATCACTAGGAAACCAGTTAAATATGTGAATAAGTAGCACAAATAATCATTCTTTATGTATCATTTAAAAATGTTCTGATAACATAAATACATTTCTTTTGTCTTAATATACAAACTATGCTTTTTAAAGTATTTGAAGGACTATAATTTTCAAAATAAAATGAAATGGTTATGTGGATCCACCAATATGATAAAACCAAGTTGACAGTTGATAAGTGTTTCCAAAATGATATCATTCTGATTACTTTTACTCTTAAAGGGGGAGAGATTTGGTTGATAAATTACTGTCCTTTTAACCTAGATGTGGTGGGACTCTTTAGCCTTGTGTTTGAATATGAAATATGCAAACTAAAACATCAAATCCATGAAAAAGTAAAAAGACGTTGTGACAATCATTTATTATTTTGTTTTACTAACTTCTACTTGGTTCACAACCAGAATCTCAGCATTTAGTTGTTTTCTAGGAAGGGGGGAAAGAACAATCAAGTGAACTAAGAACTTTTACAAAGTTGAACCACATGGAAATTTGAGTCATTTTCCATGAAATTGTTTTCACCCAAAGCCTATGCTGAAAAGAGGAAGCTACTTTTGCCCTTTGGGTCAAATTCCCTGGTGCTTTCAAATCCTTCTTTGTAAACACAAATACTTACGTAGCAGACAGAGATGGGTTTTTATCATTGTGCCCATGAATTGATGTTGTGGATTGCTGAGCATGAATTAGGTTGTTCTGGTAACATATCTAATTTTTAATGCAAGCTGCTTGAAGAATTAGAGAGTAAGGGAAATAAGGAATTAAAAGTGGGGATGAAAGCAGGGAAAATGTCTTGCAAGTTGGATGAACTGAGAAGACACAATGATCCCACCTTCCCCTTCCATACAGAATGCTCGGATTCAGGAGTTCAGCC
Organism: Helogale parvula; assembly: GCA_004023845.1. NCBI lineage: Eukaryota > Metazoa > Chordata > Mammalia > Carnivora > Herpestidae > Helogale > Helogale parvula. The sequence continues at coordinate 63,266 of PJEM01007283.1, read as the reverse complement.
CAGAGGGTAAGATGTTCAAACCATCTCAGTGCCATCCGCTTCACCGATGACGGTCTGACAGCGGTGCATTCTAACCTCTGCCCTCTCTGTGGTCTGTTTTGGTCACGTACCTTCAGAAACCAGGACAGGTGCAAGAGGGGGAGTGCTTTTTGGCATTTCTTCCATATTGGTGCTTTTACCTACAATCTCCAACTGGGCGGTGGATTCTCCTTCCCATGCAAATTGCGTCCAGTTTGATGGAAAACTTAATGCAAAAGGAAAGTGAGATATTTTCTTTCACTTCTGAGGTTATTCTTAAAATTGTCTCTTCAATTTAGAAGGTTTTGCTCTGTAATTTAGCAGAATTCTAAGTCAAGTAGAAGTCTAGATACAGAACAAGAAAAAAAAAAGCTTTGTTAGATTTACTTGAGGTTTAGGTATTTATATATTAGATATAGTGGCTACAGTGACCCTGATAGGCAAAAGCCAAGAGGATGCTCACTGAATCCCAGTCATGATAGAGTTTCCAGGAAGCTAGATTATAATATCAGAAGATAAGAAATTGTAGAAAAATACCACAGTTTAGAGAATAGTCTTTTCTCCAACATGTGAGGAATTTCCAAATTCATTTTGTAAGTGTTAGCTGCCTAACATGGTAAAACACAGTTGAGATTTTCTTTTTATTATTTAAAAATGTTTTTTTAATGTTTATTTATTTTTGATGGAGAGAGAGAGAGACAGATCATATTTGGGGGAGGGCGGGAAGGGGCAGAGAGAGAGGGAGACACAGAATCCAACATGGGTTCCAGGCCCTGAGCCATCAGCCAGAGCCTGATGTGGGGCTTGAACTCCCGAACTGCGAGACCATGTCCTGAGCCAAAATCAGATGCTTAACCGATTTGAAGCACCCAGGCACCCCCACACTTGAGATTTTCTATAATCAAAGTTAAGGATAATATTCTTAGAAGGCTGAATTCTGTTTCATGTGACGAACTGGAGACCGAGGAAGATGAACTTGTATTTGCTTCTAATTCTATAAAAGAAAAACCAATCATTGGGCAGCCTCCACAGGGATCACCTGTGCAGGACGAAGTCTCCAGCAGGGACTCTGTAGTCTGCCTCCAGCGGCCTATTGTGTTTCTGAGGCAGTTGCCAAAAGTTGACTGAAATGCTCATCATTTGCAGTGGGTTTAAAACACAACGAAAACCGCAACAGAGTTTGACAAAGAAGCCACAGTAGTAGGAAACGCATCATCCTGCTTTCCAACATACCATGTTGTGTCCTGCTAAAAATGTTTCTGAAGGACTGTGAGGGGACATGGGTAAGGTGAGCTGGCAGATAGCTTTGTGAAGCCAGACAGGACGTAAGGGTCAGCAAAATGGAAGGAGTTGCAGAGTTTTCTAGCAGAAGTAAGAGCTACCATAGAAAATGTAGTTCTCAGCTCTGCGGAGTTTCCACACATCATGTCCTCATACTGAGGGAGCCACTGAGACACACGGTGAATGGTTGTATCTGAATGACTGGGCATTCGTTTTTTGGAGCCAATAAATACGTACATTGTGGACAATGGGATTTATCTCTGGAAGTCAGTCTCTGGGTGATAAACGTGATTATAACACGGCATGGTAATTTCTATAGCGGGATAATAAAAACGGAGTGACCAAGTTAAATCTTGCCTTTATGTTTCCTAGGAATCCGAGAAAAAGGGGTTAATTGAAAGAATCTATATGGTACAGGATATCGTTTCAACTGTTCAAAACATCTTGGAGGAAATAGCTTCTTTTGGAGAAAGAATTAAAAAGTAAGTTCTACATTTGTGTTATGTTTGAAGTAGAGCTGGCATCCATAAGGACGGTGGGGGTAAGAGGTCAGGGAAGGGAGGGATCAGGAAATGCAAAAACAAAACAAAACAAAACAAAACAAAAGCCACAGTGTTTGGAGCAAGCCCTATTTATGTTTGTTGGTTTGTTCTTTGGGCTTGTCAGCCTCACAGTTGGACAGTGCCTCAGAACTGGGGTGACCATATGGCCAATTCACACCAATTGCCCTGACATCATTATTTCACTCTCAAAATATCTTGGTTTGGGTGATAAATTATAGTGTTTTTTTTAAATAAGAATATCCTATTCAGAAATATAAGAAGGAAATATGCTCTAACATTGCCTTTTTCAGCTAAAACACAGACCACAGTGAATGCCTTGAGTGATTCTTTTTTTCTCAACTTACCAAAGAATGGTACATAGCTTGGAGCATCACAGATAAAGATGTGAAATTAATTCATCACATGCATGGCTGCCTTAGGACAGGGGTCAACAGACCTTCTTTATAAGGGGCAGTGAGTAAATATTCTCATCTTTGTGGACCATAACTACACCCCTCTGCTAAGTATAAAATCAGGCATCATCGATACCTAAATGAATGGGTGTGATATGTCTTCTAACAAAACTTTATTTACAAAAACAGGTGGCAGGCTAGAGTTAACTTAAATCCAGCCTGTCACTTCCTACCTTCAGGCACAAGGACTAAATATCTAATGGAGTCTCTGTTGAGAAAGACTCTTTCTGTGATTCATGTTAGTTTTGTTTTAAACATCACGAACTCTGTATAACTTGGTCTTCATTGGGTATTAATAAACAGAGCAAATTTTAACTGTTTTGGCTTTTAAGTTGGAACTTATCTCCCCCTTTAAGTCCAGAATTATGTCAACTATGTTGTTCTTTCTGAAGATTAATACTTTTTCTCTTATTTTATTGGCCATTCTGGTTTCTTTAAGTAACAAAGATAATACTTTAGAAATTGCATGGGTAGGGGCACCTGGTTGGCTCAGTTGGTTCAGAATCCCACTTCGGCTCAGGTCATGATCTCATGGTTTGTGGGTTCAAGCCCCGTGTCGGGCTCTGTGCTGACCGAGCTCAGAGCCTGGAGCCTGCATCAGATTCTGTGTCTCTTTCTCTTTCTGCCCCTCCCCTGTTCATGCTCTCTCTCAAAAATCAATAAATGTTAAAAAAAAAAAAAAAGATTTAGAAATTGCATGGGTGAAGAAGAGATTAAAATTAGTGCTAAAAGCCAAGGGAGAGTTTTATATATCGAGATGCAGGGAAATCATCAGTTATAATTAGTAGCAGGAAATAGAAAGAGTTAATATGGAACTTTCTATGGATAGTGATCTTTCTCAGTTCCTTATCCAATTCAGTCACTCTTGAGTGGTCATTTATTATTGGCATAGTAAAACATGTTTGTTTTGTTTATAAAATCAGTTATAAATCATCTTTAAACAAATTTGGTATTACTGAATTTACACGTTGCTATTTCCATTATCAATGTCTTAGAAGAAAAATTAAAGAGGAGGAAGATTTTTGCTTACATATGTTGATGTCTACTTGCTTTTTTCCTCTTGATTTTCTATAAATTGACAAAAGTTACCCTCAAAATTGTTTCACAAAAGCATGTGACAATAGAAAATAGTCAAATATGAGGAGGACATGATACTTCTTTCTTCATTCACTCATTAACTCTCAGTTCTAAGTTTCAGGCACTGACCTGGTCGACGAATGAGAAATATTCCATAAAACCATGATAATAGCACCATCAACTCATGTCATGTGCCGGCCAGACACTGTTGTAAACCCTTTACACATAGTAGTATCTTTAAGATGTTACTGAAAGGAATCAGATTACAGGATTCCAGCACACCTATTGATTAAGGATTGTTAATCTACCCATTTTACAGATGAGGAAACAGAATCACAGATTAACTCTGTAGCTCAAGGTCACAGAACTAGTAAGTGAAGAAGCTCAGATTTAAAAAAAATTTTTGTTTAATGTTTATTTACTTTGAGAGAGTGGAGGTGGGGGAGGGGCAGAGAGAGGGCAACACAGAATCCGAAGCAGGCTCCAGGCTCTGAGCTGTCAGCACAGGGCCCGATGCAGGGCTCGAACCTATGAACCACGAGGTCATGACCTGAGCCAAAGTCAGATGGTTAACTGACTGAGCCACCCAGGCGCCCCAAAGAAGGTTAGATTTTAACCCACCCTCCTCACTACTCCAGTCGGATGTCATTTTCCTCTAGGGAGATGTTTCCCAGTGCAGGAGAACAGTAATAGACAATTAGAATTTAGTTGTGTTGATGTGAGGTGTAGGTAAGACAGGCTGTCAGGGGAGGTCTGACCAGCCCAGAAAGGGGTGTAGGAGAGAGAAAGACAGAGAGAGGGCAGTTCCAAAGAAGCAATACCTTAACAGCATGTCTGATAAAGGGAAGAGATAGTTGAGGAAAGACTCGAAGAATGTAGGAGTACTACTCATCAGTAAGTAGGAGACAGTGTACAAAGGTTCAAAGCCCAAGGCTGTGCTAGATACAGGGAGATGTGTGGGGTTCAGTGTGTCTGAGTGATAGCAGATGGTGATGGCGGTGCATGGAGGTGAGGCAGATCATAGAGGCCTTGAGTGGATGGAAAAATTGGGTAAGGAACATTCTGGCAGCAAGGAGGAGAAGAGGATGTGGAGTGAGGGCAAGACCGAGGAAGGAAGGCCATGTCATTTGGCAAAACTGTCTCCATGCTTAAAGGTCTCCACCAGACAAATGTGGCTGTTGTGCAGTTGATAATGGTCAAGGAAATGTGTCTGATGAGGGAAAAGGGCAGGGTGATTTAGACAGGCCCCCATCCCTGCAGTGTGTCTGAGGGGCAGCTGTGCCCGGCACAGCTGTGGTGGCCGAGGCTGAGACGTATTTTCAGCCATGAACAGAGTACTGTTCTGCCCAGCTGTGGCACCGGAAGGAAGGCTCAGGAGGCCCTACTCCTATTAATTCTTTGGCCATTCATTACTACCGTGACCTTCAAGTTCCTGCTAGGCATTCAACTGGGATGGCATGTGTAACTCTGTTGGAATTCCATTGTAATTCAGTGTTTAAGGACCAAGAAAACTTTTACCCAACTTCTGGCAGCTAATAAATAAATAAGCTTACATAAAGCTCTCAGAGCTAGGCTTCCTGGTTGCTGACCAGGAAGACCCCCGATCCTATTTTCTTTTTCTTCTCTTCTGTACTTTCTCTGAATATTGTCCTCATTTTAAATGTATGCATGTAACAGACTGACGCATTTACTGAACATGTAGCATCTAGAGGATGTCAGACAGCAGGCTGGATGGGTCTGAAGAGTGCTGTATTTTATATGTCCTGTCCCGATGGAGTGTTGGCTTCGACACTTGTATCTTTGCACGGTCAGGGAAGTCTCCATGGAGGAGATAATGAGAAACGTAAGACAGAGAAGCCATCCCTGCAAATGTTCCAGAATCCGGTTTGAAAGGCACAATCCTATGAAGTAGAATGTCTCTTGTTAGAAAGTGGCGTGGTCGAGAAATACTAAGCAGTGAAGATGAGGAAGGAGGTTAAGGGCAGCTTGAATCACAGCACGGACACGGAGAGTGATAGTCTGATTCACCTTGTGGGTTTTTTTTAATTTTTTTTAATGTTTTATTTATTTTTGAGAGAGAGAGAGAGACAGCATGAGTAGGGGAGAGTCAGAGAGAGAGGGAGACACAGAATCTGAAGACAGGCTCTAGGCTCTGAGCTGTCAGCACAGAGCCTGACGCGGGGCTCAAACCCATGAACCGTGAGATCATGACCTGAGTCGAAGTCAGATGCTCAACCGACTGAGCCGCCCAGGCGCCTCTGATTCACCTTGTGTTTACTTCGAGAGTGACATTTTGAACAAAGAGTGAAGGTAGATGAACCAAAGAGAGGGCCAGAAGCCAGGTGTGAGGAAAAATTCACAAGGTAATATAAAACCTTGCCTTGTGAATGAAAGCATCATGTGGGGTACATTACAAAAGAGTAATCTCTAGAATTAAATGACCAGTCAGTCCTGTTTCCATGTATAGTGGAGTCAGAAGACTTCATTTGTCCTAGACCAGGGAAAATAATGGCTCCGTGGACATAAAGGTCAGCTATTGGAACACCCAATTAGGGGTAGAAGTATCAAGGGGGCTGGATCTCCCTTACCAGTTGTAGTCACAGTCATTTCTGGTTAGTGCTTTGGAGCTGTGAAAATGATATTCTTAGGACACATTAGTAAGCCTGAATGATGGAATGAATGAAGACGATTCACTGATTTTTTTTTTTCCCCAACTCATTGAAGAGTGTGGCTCATTTGTCTCATTACTGCCCGAGTCAGGGATTTCTTTCTTAGGAATTTAGGGAGTTCTCAAGTCAGGAAAACTAGAGAAGTCTGTGAAAATGTTTCACAAAGTGTTTGATTTTGAGATGAAAAGCTTAGATTTATCAGGGTTAATTAACCTTGGGTGTTCAGTGGAAACTAACATAAGATGCTCCACGATAATAGAGGGAAGGTCTAGTAAGTTCTCGTATATTTGAGGTATTACAGAATAATGTCTTTGAATTAAGTCCTCAGTATGAACAGGGGTATTGAATAAATTAAGTGAGCAAAATATACCTTTTTACATGTTCTTAAGTACCTGCCATAGGGACAGTGAGAGGGCTCTTGAGCTGACTTTCTGAATTCAGATCCCAATTCTGCCACTTATGTGGAAGGTAAGTGATCTGGGGACAATTATTTAACTTCTTTGACACTGAGTCCTCATTTGTAGAATGGGGGTCATAATTATTTTTACTTCATAACATTTTTGTAAGAATTAAAGGAATTAGTACCTATAAAGGACTCAGACCAGTGGATGGCATGCATTGCTAGCGTAAAAATATTGACTATTATGGATATTATTTTTGGCAAACTGCCTTGACTTTCTTTTTCTGTGTCTTAAATTTAAAAATAATTTAGAAAGTGAATGTCCCCTAAAATTAAAATGCTCTCCACTAAAATTGTGAGTTGCTCAGGGGAAAGCACAAGAGTTAACTGACTTGGCTGTTGGGAGAGCAAATCCGACAGGTGTTTGTGAGAGTGTCTGATACACATCTTCACTTCTAGCGCCCATTACTAACACACATGACACATGACACGTTTGTACACATGCAGACAACTATTGAGATTTTTATAAGGATCACACTAATTGGGAAATAATTGACATCTTGATAAAATTTTAAGTTTTCTAATATAGTCTTCTGTCTATTTAGGTCATCTTGAATTTATCTCAGTCTTATTTTAGAATTTTATATATAGAAGTTTGACACATTTTTGTGAGATATATTCCTAAGTACTTGATTTGTTTCATGGTATTTTAAATGGTATCTTCTTTTCAGATTTCATTTTTACTTGTTTGTTCCTGGCATATAGAAGTGAAATTAACTTTCCCACATTGACTTTGTATTTCTGAATTTTGGTGAACTTAGTTATCTTCATTTTTATCTGAAGATTATTATCCTTAATTTTCTATTGCATAAGCATATTATATAGGAATAATTGTTTATTCCTTATTTTTAATTCTTCTACATTTTCCTATATTTTCTTACTTTATGGTAGAATAGAATTGGCAGGGGTGAACACTCTTTTCTCCTGTGTGATATCAGAGAAAAAGCTTTCACCATTTCATTCTAAGAATGATGTTTGCTATAGGGTTTTGTAATGATGTTTTATCAAATTAAGGAAGTTCACTTTTATTCATAGTTTACTAAGAGTTTTTATCATGAATGTGAGTTGAGTTTATTCAAGCATTTCTTCTGCATTCACTGAGATGATGTTTTCTTTTCTCTCATTTATTTTTGTTAATGTGGTCTATTATTGTGATTGACTTTCAAATGGTAAACCAAACTTTCACTTATGGAATAAACCCAACTTCATCATGCTATGTAATCTCTTTGTATATTGCTATATTTTATTTGCTATTATAACTGCATAGGATTATTGCAGCTATCATCACTAATGAGATTTGATCTATAATTTTCTGTTATTGAAAATTCCTTATGGAGAGATTCTTCTAGACTCATACAACAGGTGGAAGTGTTTTTCCTATCATTATCTGGAAGAGTTTGCATACTCCTGGCATCATTGCTTCCCTTTTTAAAAAAATTTTTTTATGTTTATTATTGATACAGAGAGAGAGCATGAGTGGGGGAGGGGCAGAGAGAGAGGGAGACACAGAATCCGAAGCAGCCTCCAGGCTCTGAGCTGTCAGCACAGAGCCCATCGCAGGGCTTAAACCCACAAACCCTGAGATCATGACCTGAGCTGAAGTGGGACACTTTACTGACTGAGCCACCCAGGTGCCCCTCACTGCTTCCTTTAAAATTTTCTAGGATTTGCTGGTAAAGCACCTGAGCCTGGAGTTTTCTTTTGGGAAAGGTTTTCATTGAATATTCAGTTTTTGTAAAATATATGGATATGTTTAGCCATTCTGTTCTCACATCTGTTTCTATACGTGGTCATTTTCTGGATTTTCCCTATTTTGTTTAAATTTTCCACTTTTTGATACAAATGTGTTAATAAAATCCTCTTATTGGATAAAAATCCTATCTTTAATGTCAGTTGGATCTATAGCTTTGTCTACTTTCTTATGCTTGATGTTAATTTTGTTTAATCTTCTTTCTTGATGGGGATTAATCAATTATGTTAGTCTTTAGAAAGAACTATCACTGGCCTTTGTTAATCATACTTGTTAACCTGTTTTCTTTTTCATTATTAGTACCCTTATTTTTTTTCTTTCTTCCTTTTATTTTCCTTGGGATTTATTTAGTATTTTTTTTCTAACTCTTTATCTTTCTTTTTTTATTTTTTTATGGTTTTTATTTATTTTTGAGAGACAGAGACAGCTCGAGTAGGGGAGGGGAGAGAGAGAGGGAGACACCAAATCCAAAGCAGGCTCCAGGCTCTGAACTGCCAGCACAGAGCCCGACGTGGGGCTCGAACCCATGAACCCTGAGATCATGACCTGAGCTGAAGCCAGACACTTAACTGACTGAGCCACCCAGGCACTCCTCTAACTCTTTTTCAATCTTTCTAATTTTCCTAACATTTAAAGAGCATTTAAAGTTCTACCATTGCCTATAAGCACAACTTTAGCTCCAGGCCAGACATTTTGGTGATGATATTTTCATTATCACTCAAGTTTTAGTAAAACCTCTTTTTTTTTTCTTCTGTTTTTATGTCTTCCTTGGCCAAGAAGCATATTGCTTAATTTCCAAGTGTATCGAGATTTTTTGGTTTTCTTTTTGTTCCTGGTTTCGAATTTAATTGCTTTATGGTCAGCAAATATTGATTGAGAACATGTTCTACTTTTGTAAATTTTCCCATGTCGGCTTGAAAAGGTTATCTAGTATATTGTTCTGTAAATATATATTCATTGGTTAAATTTGTTAATTACATTAAATGTTTTACATTCCGATTCTTTTCTTTGGTTGGGCTTCCTGTATCAATTATGTGGAGATGTGTGTGAAAGCTTTCCACTGTGGATCTATTTCTCCTTGTAGCTTGGTCAGTTTTTGCCTTCTCTGTTCCAAAGCTATGTTAAGTGGGTTGTACATATTAAAATTGTTGTGGTTTCCTGGTGAATTAGATTGTGAAACAGTTGGAAGTGATGTATTTACCTCTAAACAATAAGTGAAATTTTGCCTTAATATCTTAACTAATATTAATATGACTATACCACTTCCCACTTATCATTTTCTTCATAATAGATCTTTTCCTATTATTTTCTGTTTATGATTTAGATATCTTTTTTGTTTCTGACAATCACTAACTTTTTAAATTATAGCTTATAGTCCATTCATATTTAAGGTGGTTACTGATATATTTAGATTTAAATCTGTGGTTTTTAGAAGCTACTCAGTGGCTTAGTTGGTTACGTGTCTGACTTCGGTTCAGGTCATGATCTTATCCTTTGCGGGTTCAAGCCTCACATGGGGCTCTGTTCTAACAGCTCAGAGCCTGGAGCCTGCTTTGGATTCTGTGTCTCCCTCTCTCTCTGCCCCTCCCCTGCTTGTGCCCTGTCCCTCTCTGTCTCTTAAAAAATAAAATAAAATAAAACATTACAAAAAACAAACATGGCCAGATGAATGTATAGCTGTGCTAGAGCATGTGAGAAAATGACATCTTTGTGGTTTGTCTGCAGCACATTTAACTGGACGGTCCCCTTCCTTTCCTTCCTGGCCTGTCTGATCCTGGCAGTGGCCACTGTCACTTTGTATTTTATTCCACTCCGGTACATCGTTTTAATCTGGGGTAAGTTTGGCATGGTCCTTTTGCTAGCAGTCAATTTCAGGTAAGAACCAGTTACTCATTTGTAAAGTGGGACTATAAACTTTAAATGTGCTCTTGCTGGCAGTTAAACATGAGATTAAGGAAGGCATTTGGGGAACCAGAAACTTCCAGGACCTCCCTGAAAAGGCCAATTGCGTGAACGATCAGCATAGATATTTATAGACCTCTTGCATAATTGCAATCAAATAAAAATGTGATTGTGCATGTGGTTTCCCTTTGGGCTTTCATAGTCATAAATACTCTTGAATCATATATTGCTGGGGCCAGGTTAACTTTCAGGAAACACTGTTATTCAAACAGTGAGCAAACACCTGCATCTCGCCCTTTCCGTTATGTAAAAGTAGGTCTGGCCCCTGCCAGGTTGCCTGTGACACTTCATCTCTCCTGGAGGAAAAATAACCTAACCCAATACTTAAATCCAGAAGCAGCAGAGAGGAAGGGAGGTAGCTACTCCCTAACCCGGGCCTGATGGAAGAGGAAGCTATTATTTAGCAGGGTAAATGGTGTGCCTATATAAGTTTAGTTGCTTTACGAAAGGAGAAACAAAAATCACAAACTCAAAATAAATGTCATGACTTGATTTACTGCTCCAACTAGCAGCTGGACAAAATATAAGCAGCTTCGTGAATATTTGTGTCTGTCGCTGGGTGGGCTCTGGGGTGATAGAAGGAGGGTGCATTACAGTCAATTAATTGTCGGAGAAGCAATCAACCCTTTTCCGTAAGAGTCTGCCCGTCGTCGTGTTCTATTACTTCGCTCATAGACCAGTGCCGAGTTCTCGGCCATAGCCACCCCTTTCCAGGGATCCTCAGATGTTAAGATGTTCAGAGAAGTTACAAATACAAGTGACTGCCTTAAGATGCATTCATCTTTAAGCAAAAGCGGAGAGTCTGCAAATGTCAGATAAAAACCTACAACCTTTCTAAAACCATTAAATGTAGACCTTTTCGAAGAGAACCCACAGGAGTAGGATCCTGCTGATGAGGAAAGCCAAATGTAGGCATTCTGAATTGGGAAAAGTCATTGAAAAAATAGAATAATTTATAAAACTCCAGAAATTTTGATAGAGCATAATCCACTGGTCCTGTGTGTTGTCTAGGAAGTGAAAATCCCATATAAAGAAGTATCTCTCTTTTATTGCAAGCCTGAGAAACAAAAAAGATATTCTGATTTCCCTCTTTAGGGGTCTGTGATAAGACTTGATGGCTTTCACTCTTGGGGAAAGTCTTCTAGTCATTCTTCGTCTTTGTTTGTTTCTCTGTTTTGCAGCAATACTACCACATTGGTCCACAGACCCTTAGAAAGAGAGCGCGGAGCTCTTCATGTCCAATGATCAAGAAGGAGCATTTTGTAAAAGTATTTCCCAGAATACCTTCCGTACTAAATGTTATCTATATAGACTGAATAATCTCACTCTTTCTTAATTGCTTTTCATTAAGAATGAGTTCCCAAATCCATTTAAAACCCAGATCTTAAAATTGTTGTCTGACCATAACCAAAACATGATTCAAAATTACTACAATTATTTGGCCAATATTCTGTTCATTTTTAAGCCAGTGTCAGCTGAATGCATGGTCAGCTTGTCAAACCCTGTTTCTCATGATTTCCTAATCATTCTAGAACACACTTGATTTGCTTTTCTGCATCTTGCCCTCCACAAAGAAGGCGAGGCTGTATCTGCTTCTGCAGGTGTCAGTTTGGGAATTCCAGTCCCTCCTTTTGTTTATCCAAAATTGCTTTGACTTATGATCTTATCCTCCAAGATCTTGGTAGCTCTCCACCACCAAAGTTTTGCATCAAATCAATAAGATATTGCTGTTTTTATGATTGTGATTATAGTTGACATTATTGAATAGCATGAAGTTTATTATGTTCTCCTGAGCTGACGGAGTAACCCTTTGTGCTTTGCCTTCTGTGTCTGGTCCTTTAGTTTTACATTCTAGACAGGGGTTTATAGTTCATTGTTGAGTTTACCGTGTATCATGTAGTCAAAAGCCTTGCAATCCACACAGGATCGATTGCCTCATTGAGTAAAACATGTCATGGCATCCTGGAGTACACTCTACAATTCTATTGTCTTTTCCAAGACAAATTAGTTATTTGCTAACATGGACCCAGAACATTCCTTTGCACCCTCTCCTCTGTGATTGTATCCTTCTCAGAGTCTTTCCCACGTAGAAGATCACTGCACAGGCCTTAAATTTCTACTGTCCCTTTTAACTGTATTAAGGATTGGAAGATGATTTCTTATTCAAAGTTATGTATTCGTTTCCATTGAGTCCTAAAAGTGGTGAGTAAGATCCTAAGATTTTTTTTTTTTTTGGTCCAATGTTTTTAACCCTTTGGAACAAAGTTATTTAACTGTATGTTCTCTGTCTCCATATTCTATATACCAAATAATATGCTTGTAGAACTAATTCTGAAGTACAGGAATTACTGAAAGCAGCCTAATTTCATCATAGCTATGAGGGGCATCCCTTGACTCCCCAACTTCATCGTAAGGTTTTGAAGGGTGAGACATTTTTCTTTCCTCTTCAGCCTGTTACTCCTAGTGAAGCTACATAGAGGCGGTAGATCTTGAACAAGTACTTGACAAGTATTTAATGAATGGATGAGTCTGCATTTTATAGCTGTGATCTACATGATGGCATTTCTTTGGAGCCCATCACCCACCTCTCCCATCCAAGTACTAACCAGGCCCGACCCTGCTTAGCTTCGGAGATCAGATGAGATCGGACGCGTTCAGCATGGTATGGCCATAGATTTTCAGGGTGGTATGGCTGTAGACAACCACCCACCTCTCTAGTGTGGGAGCATAGGTTTTGAAAATTATGTGAGAAGTGATTTAAGGGGGATAGTTGAAAATTTCTTAAGGAAACCATATCTCCTGAATTGTGATCACTTATTTGATGTATTTCTAGGAGCAAGGAATTTCTTAGGGTCAGATCCCAAGTGAGTTTTTTGTCCCCTTTGAAAGGTTTTTCATATTCCTTCCAGTCTGTTGACATCATAGACATTGGAGTTCTGGTGTGAGGTACTTCTGTTGTTACAAGGTGGATATGAACTACCAAGCTAGATTTTGAGCTCCTTGAAAAAAAGACCCATGAGTCATTCAGATTTGTGTCTGTTTGTGGTAACACGTTGTCTTTTTAGTGGCGAGCACTTAGCGTTGGATACATATGCAAGCAAGGACCCTCAACCTCACCTCACCCACTCCTACTGATGTATCAAAGTCAAGGCTACATCCCATTCACTCATATAAATATCTAAAAATTAGTGTTAAAATTTGCTCGCAGGTACTTATTTACCTGTGGCCATATGTGCAAAGCAGGCATCCAATTTTTCCAACTTTCTTCAAGCGATTTTTTTTTTTTTTTTCCTGGCGATCTCATTCCACTCCAGTGATCTGTTCACTCTGTGGTCCAGACCACTAAGTGATAGTGTCTTTGCCAAATGTTATCCCTCGGTATTTGGATCCCGCATTTTTCATGGACTATAAAATTAAAATTTCACAGCAGACATCCCCTCTGCCTATCTGTATTTAGGTTAAAAAATCAAAACGTGTGTCGATCATGCTACTGAAAAAGGTACAACTTACAAATTTGGAATGCCTAATAGATTAATGATTCTTCTCTTACTACCCCCTCTGGGTTTTGGCTTGTTGGTATCTGGAGTAATGATGGTAGCCCCTTCATTGTTACAGAATTTCAGATTACAGAATTTTCTAGTTTGTGTTGTCCAACATAATTTTGCCGTCAACCTAGGAAACTATATATATATACATATATATATGTATATATAATAGGACAGATCTTTATCACTCAGATTTTAGTGTAAGTAGTCTGAGGCACAGAAAAGTTAAGTGGTTTGTCTGCAACCACGCAGCTAACCCATGGTAATGCCGGAGCTGGGGCCCAGACATTTCTGTTCCATGACCCTTGTTCCTTGCCCTCAGTGATGACCCAGGAGTCAATGACCCCCTGTTAACACTTGGGTGTGCTCATGTAGTAGATAGTACTATGGAATTACTGACATTTGATGGCTTTACAAAATAAGATGTGCTTTTGCAGCGTGCAGTCTCAGTGCCTTATAATTTCTATCCTAAGTTTTTGAAACAGACAGTCTCAGTGCATTGTGGGACTACTTCTGCCCTTATTGGTGCGTTTGAGCTACTGTGCAGGTTTATAATCTTCTCAGTGACTAAGAATGCAGTGTTTTGATCGGCTGTGATATTATCCCTGCCTTGCCGCTCTTTGTAAAGACTCCAGATGCGCACACTATATATAATTAACAATAGAAGATATATCTTTTCTCAATACGTCTTTGTCTCCCTTCATCATTCGCCTTGTCTGTTTTCTTTTGCCAAAAAGCCCATGCTACAATTAAGTGTCTTTAGAATAACACAGTGAGAGTATTTTAGTTTAAAGGAACTCAGGGAAATTTCAGCTAGAAACATGAAGCTTGCCATAGGGGTAGAAGGGGTAGAAGGAAGGCATAGTGGAGCTTTGACTTAGAAAAAGGGTGCTTCCCCAGAAGCCTTCCCTGCCCTGCCTCAGAACCACCATTTACTCATGAACAATGGCCGGCTTCCATTTGCAAAGCAGATGTAAATGTGACCCTCTAAGGAAACGATTGGAGGTTGGTGTTGTGTCAGATACCATGTCATTCAGGAAGTTCAGTCCTTATGTGAAAGCAAAATAATATTTAATGAAGTAAAACATCAAAGTGTGTGTGCGTTGGGGAAGACTTTGGGGTAAACGTCAGGGCTCATCTGAGGTGAGAATTCATACGGCTTTGCTGGGATGGCCGAGGCCTTCAGCTACGATCTTTGCGAAACCAGCTCTCTGTGGCAAAGCTCTGGAAGTCCGCCACCTGGTCTTTGTGCTTTTGAAAACTCAGCACGGGATGGAAAAGAGTTGACCTCTGGTGAAAAGACAGCAGCTGATGTGCTCTTACAACAGCTCCGAGGAGCAGAATAGGAGAACGAGGAGGCTGAGAGGTGCATCCCTCTGGAGAGGAAATCACAGGCAGAACTTGCCCCTGGGCCTGCCTGGGCACCCAAGGTGTAGCCTTCAAAGACCGCTTACACGTTGACCCTCCTCTAATTACTGCTGTCCCCTGCCTAAATTAGCAGGGACTCCATTGACTAGACAAACCCACGCGCAGCGTTGCTGTCCGTAAATTAAGTTAGCAACCATCGCAAGATAATTTCCAGTAATGGCTTTTCACAGTTTCCTGTAGCATCAAAGTTACAATCAACATGTCAGGTTCTGTTCTGCAGGGAGAGGAGAGAAACTAGTGAAAATGAGTCGGAGTAGGGGAGAGAGATTTCCGCAGTTTTCTTTTTAACAACAAAAAGGCAACTCCCGCCCCTCCACCTCCCACTGCTACGTGTGGTCCAGAGCCCCCAAGCAGAGACTTGTTTGGGCTAATGAAGGCCTTTTCCCATCTGGGACATTTGTTTTCTTAGCAGAGGAGGCTGTTAATCAGTGTAGTCCAAAAAAGCCAATGAGTTCCACTGTTTTCAAGAGTGGCTCTGCCGCCTGCTGCTGAAATTATAATGGGATTTTCACAGTCGAAGAAGGCAGAGCTCCTGTCCGACAGAACCCTCCCCTCCCTTGCTTTAAGACCAGGCATTTGTGAATGATTTCATATGCCAGCAACGTGTGTGTGATTTGAGGTCTAGTCATTGTTTTACACTAATTTTTACTTGTGAATGCCCTTCTCTCCCCCCAGTCAGGAGAGGTTTTAAAGACAGACAGACGGATACACCGACAGAAAAAGAGATCTCCTGGTGTTTCTATTTTTCAGGCATAAATAAATTTACTAAGAAGCTTCGAAATCCCTATGCCATCGACAATAATGAGCTGTTAGACTTCCTCTCCAGGGTACCGTCCGATGTTCAAAAGGTACGTAATGAACGGCCACCACCAGCGGGGACCCCAGCACTGAAGGCTGGCCAGCCCCAGAGCCAGAGGAGCACAGGGCTGTGCTTGTGTAATTGAGATAACGAATCAGAAAATCCTTAAAGCGGCCTGGCTTGGGGGGA
Organism: Helogale parvula; assembly: GCA_004023845.1. NCBI lineage: Eukaryota > Metazoa > Chordata > Mammalia > Carnivora > Herpestidae > Helogale > Helogale parvula. Next base: position 47,073 of record PJEM01007283.1, on the reverse strand, counting down.
GGTGGCAAGGAAACCTTTGTCCTGAGCCCGAGATGATTATGGAAAATTACCCCGCCAAAGAGCTACTTAAGAATGATCTGGAACTCCCACTGCGTGGGCATAGTGTGACGGTGTTCGTCCGTTTTGTGATCACTTGCCTCCCTGAAGAGGATAAGATGGGCTCAGTGAGTGGGAAAATGGGAGAACCCAAGCTGGGGGCTTCTTACTGCTCCCCTCTTCCAGACGGCAGGCGTTTTAGGGGATTATTTTTCATTTTTTATTCTTGCTTCCGCCGATTATCTCCTAGGCTTCCCTTTTGTCCTTTCCCCTCTGAAGACTTAGGGATGCTGAGGGCAGAGCCCCCACTCATTCTCATACACATGGAGGCAGAGGTGGCCTGTCATAATTGGTGATCAATCAGAAGTATTATTCACAGGTAATGGCCACTTAGTCCAGCGGCGTCGGGTTTCTTTGGATGCATTGAGATTAAACAAGACAACGATACCAGAAAGTCTCATTGACTACCTGATCCAGGCCCCTGCCGATCAGGCTGCCATAAATCCAGAGGAAGGAAGGCAGGCAATGATTTCTCTAAAGGAGCATTGCGGCCACAGAATAGGTAGATGGGGAGACCACGGTAGGAAGTATCAATGCGAAGATTAAAGACACAGCCCTTTATTATCTGAGAGAGTCCAAATCACACATCGATTTGCATCTTTGGGCCACGGTCACATCATTGCTTCCCAGGCAGCTATGTGCAAATTGCAGTGACTCGGGGCTGAAAGCCCTAGAATTTCTTTCCCCTCTATTCTGAGTTCTAGAGATTAAAATAAACTCTGTGATGCTATTTTTCTTTAATCTCCATTTTATAATATAATTAGCTATTAACTGCGTTCTATGAATATGGTTACTCGTTAATGTTTGCATTACATGATTATAAAACAGTAACCTGGCCCCGGTTTGTTTTGCATTGAAGATTGGCCGATATGTCATCCACTGCTCCCCTCGGGGCCCCTCACAAAGCACTCTAAGGAAAGGGTGCTTTTTTCCTGAATCTGCTTTTTACGAAGTGTAGCTCAACATATGTGATGGGGCATGATATCCTTGGGGAGTTTGGCACAAATGCTAAAAAACAGTGAGCACATGTGGTCCGTAATGCAATACTTCAAATCAAGCCATTCCGCCACCAGCCAATCAAAGCCCACACGCCAAAGCAATGTGATCGCAATGTACTGTCGCTTGAGTTGCAACGTGAGGGGGTCCCTGGATCCTTGAAGAAAGGAAGTCACCATCAAGCACGCTGCACCACAAGGATTGTCTCCACATAGTCACAGTTGAGGCAGCAGCCCCTCAGAGCGGCCATCCAGTTGGGAGGTGACAGGAGTACAGAGTGACATAGTAAAAGAGCACTCGAAGATCTACACTTTGCCAGTGAGATCTTCCCCATGTATCACCAAGAATGCTTTCTAATAACACAATAGACAGTTTGCCACCAGGGACGCCCCAAGCCCTCAGGTTTATCACAGATGTTTTAGCCATTACATGGCAAATGAAGTTCATTGTTAAGAGTAACCTATTTAACTCTGTGGCCAGTATCAATTTCAACATTTTTTTTTGTCTCTCTGGCCAAATAAATGTATATCATTTGCAGAGAACTTTTTTTCCCTCCAAGATTCTAGATATTTTTTAAATGAATATTTCTTAGTAAGCTGCTGCATCGTATAGGAAGATAAACATTCCCCAGAGGGAGTTACTGAGTGTTCTTGTGGTTGAACACGGCTGCAACGAGAAACTAAAATTGTCTGGCAGAGCCGAGAGCAGGTAGAAATCCGTGCATCTCATTAGGAAAAAAAAATCTGCTTTTAATATTTTGGTTTCAAGAAATGATGCATGACTTCTCAAATCCTTCCTGCAATTAATCCCTTCGTGTTCCTGTGTTTAGAAAATGATTCATTACCTTTGAACCTTCCTTCCTTCACCTCGGTTTGTCCTCGGGGAGCCATTAACACACACTGGGGCCAGCTAGGGTTACCTAACCGCCGGCGGCCCTGCTGTTTGTTTTCACAGGTGCAGTACGCCGAACTGAGACCCTGTAGCAGCCAGAGTCCCCTTCGAAAGAAGCGCAGCGCCGTCTAGGACACGCGCCAACGTTGGACACCAGCCCTCGATTCCCCGTTGGGTTGATTACACCAAGGCTATCTCTGTTTCACCCGCGGTCCCCATGATGTCGTTCGGAAACGCGTGCCATGTGGAGCCCTCCCTGGATTCTCCCCGCTCCCCCATGTGCACCGATGGGCAGCGTTGTATGCATGTCCAGGTGCACCGGTGTACCAGTTGCCCAGCAGGTTGGCCCCTCCAATGGAAAAATGATCCAGAGTCTGTGAAAGACCGATGCCCCTTCTCCAACAGAAGGGAAAGCAGGACTGCCAGGGGGCTGAATGGCTTCTTCGAGAACAGCCAGGATACCACCTGGATTCAAGAGGGGCTTTGAACTTGTTATCGGACCCTCTCGAGATTGTCCGGAAGATCCAGTCATGTCTACTCCCGTCTTCGCACTCCTTGCAGATTATTGTTCTTCGGAGTGCGTCGGTTTCTCTGAGTTGACAAATCCCTGGTAGCCATCATCTCCCCAAATAGTATATGTTATAAGTAGATTTTTTTTTTTTTATAATGACCAGGATTAGATCAAGCCTTTGGGATTCTTTCAGCCGTGATTAGTGACGACAGATATGGAAGACTATAGTCAACACCTCATCGCTGGATGCCAGCGTGTTTCACCGTCCATTGCTGGCAATGGAAGGCCCCCGAAGGTCCAAAAGGACCACTCGCCCACAAAGTCAAGCCTTCACGAGAGTGTTTGTTGCCTTAAAAACGCCATTTCTTCTGACTTGACTTTGCATATTTCCAAAATAAAATGTCAATATTATAGTTTCAGAAAGCAGGGGATGGATAAATGAATTCTGAAAGTATTTAGAAAGGTAAAGGCTGGGGAGCAAGGGACTAATTACTAATCAAGCTGCTCACCTGATTGTCGTAATCATTTCATTTGTCCGTGTTTTTGAGCAGAAAGTAAAAATAAGTTAGCAGTCCAAAATGGTCTTTTGTTCCTGAGCAAAATAAGCTACATGCAATCCATCTTTATCTCAGAACCCCATTCCTAGAAAAGCACCATCCCAAAATCCTGAAGTGTATCTGATGCCTAATCCCCCATTTGACAGTACCCCCCAAGTAAAAACTCCGATTTTCTGCATATATCAATGAATGCCAATATCTTTACGTTCAAATGATATTTAAGTTGTAAAGACTGTATTTTGTTGACACATACTTTGTGCAGTTTTATATATATATATATATGTATATATATATATATATATATATATATATATATATATAGTAAAGAAAAATCGAGGGGAAAAAGACCGGATTTAATAGTGAGTTTTGTTATTTTTTTTTCCCTCTCTGGGTTGTAATTTAATAATCTTCAAACAAAATGTTTATGAAAAATGCCAAAGATTCTAAACCTTATCATCCCGTGTCTGTTTTTCTTCATATTATATCTTCCTGGGTTTCTTTCTGGCTGAGCCAGATTTCTGCATGATTTGATTTGCTTCAAGTTAATGAAGCTGGCTGGAAAAGAGCCTTGCAGAAATTATAAAAGCTCCAGTAAATCTCTTAGTTGTACATACAATAGATATCCAAGAACCTCTTTTGTGAAACCAGTTACTCAATCTTCTGTGTAAACAATGCCTCATTGTCTCGCTCCCAACTATCATGTAGTTTATCACAGTCTGTCATTTTGTAACGACCTCAGTCAGACATTTTTAAACAGACATGTGAGATCTGATCAGTCATTCGAATGAAAACTTTCAGCAAGCAAAATAACCCCTTATTTATTTAAAAGTAGAACCGATACTTTATTGTTGTTCGTTTTGCTATATACGGTTTCAAAATGACGTAATTTATCCCACAAGAAGCCATCATTAGGTACCCTTCTCCCCTCTGTAGCCCAACAGGAATTCTGAGCGTTAAGTTTAGGACACAGATGGCAGCTGGAATTCGGGACCGAATCAACCTTTAATAAATTGTAAATGGAAAACAATTGTTAATTGATTAAGGAGACTTTGAAGGTTCAAAATGTTAGCAGTGAGGGGAATGTGAAGATGTGTATAAGTAATCAAACTCGGATGAAAGATTCCAGAATGCTTTAGATAAAATGTATGGATTGTGGATTCACAGTATGATCATTAAAGAGAATTTAGTAAGAATGTTGAAGTTTAGCCGAGTGTTCCTGGTCCTCTTCTCAAACTTCACACTCCCGTTTCCAGCCCTGCCTGGACCTCTTAAAGGCATCTATTTTTCAGTGGGTCAGAAACTCTGTTATTTCTCACTCGATGTGCTCAGGACACTTAAGGGCATAGTCTCCTTCTAATTTCCTTGTTTCCCTTCCTGGCTCTGGCATCTTCTGAGCTGGGAGACTCTGGGCATCCCCTTTGTTGTCATCTGTGTTCTTTTCCCCGCCTCCCAACCTATAAATGTGTAGATCCAGTGTTGACTGACATGTTATCGTGTTCATTTCTGATCACCACCTCCTAAGTGAAGACCTTCATAGCCTCTCACGAGTCACGGAGATTACCTTATGCCAGATGAATCCTCATTCTGACTGTTCTTTTCACTAGGAATACTTTCTCTCAGGTTTCTGAAATTCTACCTTCCTTTATTTTTTTAAATGTTTGTTTATATTGAGAGAGAGAGAGCATGAGTGGGGAAGAAGAGCAGAGAGAGGCAGAGAAAAAATCCCAAGCAGGCTCTGTGCTCAGTGAGATGCCCGATGCAGGCTCGATCTCACAACTGTGAGATCATGACCTGAGCCATAATCAAGAGCCACCAACTGAGACACCCAGGTGCCCAAATTCTGTCCTCCTTTAAAAGATTCAAATGCTTCCTGCCCCAAATAGACTTTCTTTCATTTCCTTGTCTGAACTGGATTCCACCCTTCTCTCTTGCATCCCCAGGTCTTGTATCTTTCTGGCATTTGCCATATTCTGCTATAGCTCATAGTTACCAGGGATTTTGCCCCCAGCTGGCTAGACCATCCTGTCTGGCACCTAATAGACACTCAGGAAATACAAGATTAATTGACTGAGTCATAGTCGACTTTTCTTCACTGCCCTTTCATGTATACAGAGGGCTGAGCTGGGTAGATTAGCACGGTCTATCAGAGGAAGTAATTTCTTGCATTTGGGGCACAGCTTATGTTGTGTGATATTATTTATAAGCTTGGTCATGTCCACTATAAACTTTTAAAGGATATCTTATATGGGAGAAGTCATTATTACCTATATATCACAGGAAAATATATTTATGCATGGTAAAAAAAAAAAAAAGCTTTTTGATTCTTTTTTTTGTCATTTATCATTTAATGAACATATCCCAAATGCTGATGACCTACCTGAGCAAAACAGACTACATTACTTTGGTAAAGCCAGACCGGAAACAGATACTTTTCAAAAGGGGCATGATGTTTGTTGATTCAAGTTTTCAAAAGAATATTCTGGCTGCGGTGGGCAGACCAACAATTGTGAAGGTTCAAAGAAGAGCCGATCTGAGTAGTCTTGGTAAATTGATGGTAGTCTGAGCCTTCAATAGTGTCCGTGGGGAAAACTACAAGTGAAATTGTGAGATAGTCAGGAGAAAAATTGAGCAGGACTTATCAGTTGTTTGACTCTGGGTGATGGAGAAAGTAGAGACAAAGATGGCACTCAGTCTTGCATTGTCGGCTCTGGGAAGATGGGTTTTGCTAAGAGCGAATGATAGGAGCAGCCATGAAAAGAACAGCACAAGCCTGGTTTTAATTGACACTGAATTTGAGGACCTGACAAGCCTCCTAATGGGGATCTCAAAGACATGCTAATATGTGGATATGGAGCTCAGAAAAGAACTGCACTCTACCTGAGAGATATATACTCAAGAGTCAATATTCATAGAAATGATTGAAGACACATACTTTAAGAAATTGACTCAATACTCAGAAAGTCCTGTAAAGATGAGTCAGCTAAGACTAAATAAGAAATGTTAAACAAGTGACAGAGCAATGAGCATACATTGTCATAGAGTTCAATTGGTAGAGTTATTCCAAGAAAGCAGATGCGGTCTGTAGTCCTAATTACCACTGAGGTCACATCAGTCAAAGACAGAAGAATGACCTTCAGTTAATGGCATGGCGACCTGTGGGGACCTTGCCTATGAGTCATTTCAGTAGAGTGGTAAAAAAAGGAAACCAGATTTGGGCTGAGAAATGAGTAGCCCTAGGAAAATGGAGGCAGCCTGGCAGTAACCCTTGAAAAATTCCCCTAGAAGGAGATGGGGGAGAGAACACAGTGACTCAGAGTGAAAGAAGAGGCATGGAATTATTAAGGGAAAAAATTAGATGTCCTGATCTCAGTGTATACCTATTTGCAACAACAACAACAACAAAACTCTTCAATAGTACATGATGAAATGATCTGTATCATTTAAAACTGCTCTGTCCAAACCCGCCTCTCTTTGGTGTACTATTCATCTAACTTTTACGGTAGCAAAATGGTTAGGAGATCAAAATAGATTATCATCTGAAAATATTACGAGTAGTCCATTGATAATTGGATGAATGTTGAAAGGTGACCTCTAAAGAATGGCATAAACACATTACTTCTTTATGTAGGTCTCTTTGTATAAAGCGTGCCCTTCTGGCATTTTAATGTAGTGATTTACATGGGGAAAATGGATAGACAAGCACATACTAATAGTTAGCATTTTATACCATTTATTAATTGCCAGGTACTTCCTAAATGCTTTAGATATAATAGCTCATTTAATTAACAACAAAAACAGAACTATGAAATTCCTTTAAATACTTATGGAAAGAGTAATCTCATGAAAACTCTCCCAGAAAATAGTAAAAATTAAAAAAATAAAAAATAACACTTTTCTACATATTTTATGAAGCCAGTATAATCCTCATTCCAAAATCTAGCAAGGTGATACAAGGATAGAAAATTACTTACCAAAATCCCTTATGAATATAGATACGGAATTATGAAAGACATGTAAGCTTCTACATTGAAAACATGATTGAAAGAAAGAAGATAAATAAATGTAGGGTTTCAAGGATTAGAAGATTCAGTATATTAAGATGTCAAGAGATTAAATGTAAGCCCAATAAAAATCATAACTTTTTTGCAGAAACTAATCAGCTGATTCTATAATGTACATGGAAATGCAACAATCCAATAGTCAAAGCAGTCTTGCAGATGATTAACACTGGCAGATAACAAACTGTATTATCTAGTTATTGTAACTAGACAATATGCTATCGGCACAAGTGTAAACAAATAGATTAAAGAAGTGAAAAGGTCATGGTACCCACACGTATTTGGTAACCTCTGACCTAAGTTATGTCAAAGGTAACATATATTCAGTGTGGGGACAGCCTCTAGAGTAGGGAAGAAAACCTTTTTGAAAAATGACACTGGATCACGTTAGTGTCCACATGGATAAAATAAATATTGACTCCTGCTTCATACTCATGAAAACCAATTCTGTATGAATTGCAGATCCCAAAAGTGGAAGGCAAAGTAGAATTCAGACATAGGCATATGGAAACATTTTCATGTCTGTGTGATAAGCAAAGATTTCTCAAACGGAAACCATAATGCTAATCATAACGAGAAAATACTGATAAATTGGAGATCATCAAAGTCAACTTTTTCCTCAATAAACATAATTAAGAGTGTGAAAAGGATGAAGCCACAAAGTGAAAGACAGTATGTAATCTCTGTATGTAATCTGGCAAAGAACTCTATCCAGAATATAAAAAGATTTTCTACAATGACAAGGCAGAAACCCCAACAGAAAAATGGGCAAAAGACATGAACAGTCACTTCACAAAAGAGCCTATCCAAATGGCCACTGAACATATAAAAAGGTGCTCAACATCACTAGTCAGGCAAATGCAAACTGAAGCCAGAAAATAATACAACTACACATTGCCAAATGGTTAAAATGAAAAAGTCAAGTGTTTTTAAGAATATGGAAAAACAAATTCCTGTGTACTGCTGATGAGTTAGAACATAAATTGGTAAAAGCACTTTGGAAAACTGGAAGTATCTATTAATATTAACTGTATGCATGTCCTATGGCCCTTCCCCCAGTTTCACTGTTAGGTATATAACCTATATATTCAATAAAAGTCAGGCCCAAGACTGTTTATAGCAGCACTACTTGCATAATTCCAAAAGCAGAAATATCTGAGACCATCAATTACTTGTGACTCTACTATGGAATACCATACAGAAATGAAATGAAAAACGAATGTTGCATGTAACAATATGGAAACATTTCACAAATAATGATCAAAAAAAGAAACAAGCAAGACACAACACAAATAAATGCAATGAAAGATTTCATTTGTGTAAAGTTCAAAAACAGGAAAGCAATCTACGGTGTTAAAAGTCAGAAGACTGGGGGTGTAGTGGGTAAAAGGAGCCTAAGTGGAATTCCCAGGATGACGTCAAGACTCTGCCATTTTGGTCTGGATTCTAGTTACATCAACCTGTTAACTTTGTGAAATTCATTGAGTTGTAAAGTTACAACTTGTATAATTTCCTGCATGTTTGCTAAAAGGAAAGAAAAATTATGAAGCATGGTAGTTTTATTCCTCATTTACAATTAAGGAAACAGAAGCGGATCACTGAAAGAAGAAAACATCCAAATAAACATTTTAAGTTGTATTAGAGTGGGGAGTCATTTTAAACAAACCCAAAGCAGACAGCTCCTCCATAATCTCATTAAATTTAAATATTCAGTTGCATGTTATCACAAATCAATCATCAATTTTTAAAGATCTTCATTATTAGGAGTACAAAAAAATGACTTCCTTTATCTGATCATCTACTGAGGCATTAAAAATTGCTTTACATGAACAAATTGGCCCATGAAACCTCAGGATCTGACGTGTTCCAGAAAATGTTCTCTTTCCAGGTTATACTTAGGCTCATTGAGACTGGCATCATAAGTCATAAAGTTTTGGAGGAGTTTTTGCTTTTTTTTTTAAGTGTTTGTTTATTTATTTATTTATTTATATAGTTTATTACAAAGTTGGTTTCCATATAATACCCAGTGCTCCGAGTGAAAAGTTATACCTGGAATTTCTATCGCATAGGGGATCAGACTCCTAACCCCCGCATTCTTCAAAGTGAATTCTACACATACACATGTATTCCTACATTTCTGTGAAATTTCACGTATATCCAGGAATTGATCCACAGACTCCAGTTAAGAATCAGAGAACCTGTGTTTTCAGGCCAAACATTTAGAGTTTGTCTCTTGCTGCAGTTGAAATTTTAGAGTGGAGGGTGTGTTTTCCTAGAAGCCCAATGTCAGCTGTCTGCTCTCCAAAATTCAGTTCAATTCATTATTCAGTCCAGCTTTTATCTGTTTGATTCTTTTTCCGGGAAATGTTTTATTAGGCGAGTCTTTATAGCTGAGAAATCCCAAGATTTCAATTTGCTTTCCATTCCTTTAATTCATTACAGTAATACATGCAAGCTTCTCTTCGCCATGTATTTTCATGATTAGATCAAAGCAACTGGTTGGAAAAGCAAAAACACATGAAATCATTTGTTTAACTGCATAATGAATTGCTGGAATTACTGATGTAAGATCATCTACCAGAACGGTTGTGATCTACGTGGTGGTAAATGCCATGATTTTGTCTTTGTTTTTATCTCAAAAGTTCTGCACAAGCTGGAGAAGTTATCTAGCAGAGAAAAGTGAGCAGGGACAAGTAGAATTTTCCTTGTACAATGAAAGAAAACAGATTTCCCCCCCTAACTGAGGTATGAATTACTTGTATGTCTACTGCACATAAGACTTGGCTCAGGTAGAAAACTGAGGTTGATGAATGAGAATTTGAACAAGTGGGAGACAGGGTCTCTCTGGCTTCATGAAAGGGTCAGACTGCAAGGTTTTGGGTCTTAGAGAGAGGCATAATCCTGGGCAGACCTGTGCTCACAAAGTGAGAGGCCCAGGGATGTGTTTCTCCAATTCTGAAAGTTTTACCCTTGATTATGTTTATTGTCAGCCTCAGGTTCAGCAACTTTTGTCCTGGGGGAACTTACCACATGACTGATAAAAGACAAAGCCCCTTATCACATAAGAATAGCATATCTTCTTTTCAGATTGCATACACATATACACATATATACATACATATATACGATCTGATATATATATTATGTATACATGATATATATCATATTCCATTTTAAATTACTTAAAATGTTTGTGCTGTATATTTTTCTCTCTTCTAAATCATTAATAAAGATGCCAAAACATGGGTAACCTGGGTGGCTCAGTTGGTTAAGCATCCAACTTCAGCTCAGTTCAAGATCTTGAGGTTCATGAGTTTGAGCTCTGTATCAGGCTCCTCACTGCCCATGTCAAACCTGCTTCAGATTCTCTGTCTTCTTCTCTCTCTCTCTCTCCCCCTCCTCCACTTGTGTTCTCTCTCTCTCTCAAAATAAATAAAGATGCTAAAAAAAGATGCTAAAACAGCACATAACCTTGATTCCTTTGACCCACTGACCAGACACCTCTTTTTAATCAGATCCAGTTGCATTTACCTCTATGACCACCTTGAAAAATATCAGTTTGCAATCCACCAGTCTGCATTATTTTTTAGCAAATTCAATTTAAAATCAGAGCTTTGTGAGATCCTGCTGAATCTTCTGCTTATTTTAAATAGCAAACACATCTTAGGATTATTTTAGATAACTACCCCACTCACTATTCTGAGGTTTAAGCTTCTTAATTTATAGCAGTGAATTTGCTTATTAGACTCTGGATCCAGTTGCTACCATACCAGTAGGGACCATTTATTGATGGGCATTTATGGTCAAGGCGCTTTAAGTTTTAGTTTTAGTCAATTACAAAGGTAGTTTGCATAATTAACATGGTGCATCTGGGCTAAAGGTTTTGATCTGTGCTCCAATTCTTGATTTTACCTATACCACTTCAAAACAGTCATGGTCCAGGCAGGGACCAGGAGAACGGGCTTGAAGAGTGGTGAATGCGAAGAGATCTGAGCAATTTTAGAACTATTGACTTTTGAATGATGAGGTTTCCTGACATTCTTTTCCCTTGCTTCTTATAAATGGTTACTTGGTCATGCAGTTCATTTCTATTGAGTATTTATATTGACTATTCCTGTGAAAGATTTCCAAATGAAAAGTGTCACATTCATTTAATAATTAATGCCTCCTTTTCTCCTAACCCTTGGTTTTTAGCCTGGATTTCGATTATTCATAGTCCTGTGGGAGTACGCATGAATTCAATTCACAAGTGGTCCTAAAACTTTCCATTTAGTGTTAAACTTGAGTAGTTTCAAACTTCTCTTCCAATGCCCTGATAACTTATAAAATTGCTAACTTATTTGATCTATGTTTCACCCACTTTCTCTTTTTTATAGCTGTCCATTCTCTCATTCAGAGGCAACAAAAATTTTACACGTCCTAAAATAGACAATTTAAAAAGGGAGAAAATTCAGAGGACTAGTGGACCCCAAATTTGGGCTATACCAAAATAAAAGCCAGTTTAGTTTAGTTTTTTTTTTTTTTTTCAACTGCCTCTCATTAGCATTTGATTGCTGCTATCTTGGAGTTGGGTGGGGTCAATGACCTGGAGCCAGAAAGATAAAGGTTCAGATTCAAGGTTTGGTCATATGGTACCGATTTACTGTCTGTCTTGGGACAACCCATTTAGCCTCAGTTTCCTCATCGCTACAATAGAAATAATAGCACCCAAATTATGAGGGTTCTGAAAAAAATATAAAGGCTCAGCACATACTGTCCACTTTTACTGAATTATGATATACACGCAGAAGAGTGCACATAATGGAGGTATTCAACTTCATGAGTTTTCCACAAATTGACTATTCTCATGAAACTAATAACACCCAGATCAAGAAACTTAACATGGCCAGCATCCCCGGATCCTCTTTTGTGCCCTTTTCGATTACTGCCCCTCAAGGGTACATATAGAGCTTCTCTAACTGGGCACTATTGACCTTTGGAGCCAGGTAAGTCTTTGTTGTGGGATGTAGGATGCTTAGCTCCATACGAATGTTTAGCACCATCCCTGATCTCTACCACTCAGATGCCAGTAGTATCTCCCCGGATCTGGCACGATGTGAAAGTAAAAATGTGTCCAGATCTGCCTAAGTTGAGAACCACTAGGATATACAGTTCTTTTTGCTGCCAAGACATTAGCTGTCCTTGTTCTGGAGTCTCCCTCACTGCGTGGTGACCCAACAGCACCAGGTGCGGTCAAGAGGAGCTTCTGTGTCCCTGTCAGGTAGGTTCACCACCTACCAGTTCTGTAAGGAGATGGTCCCTGAGTCTGCGGCCCCCAAATGTCTCGCATCTTTTCCCATTTCTCGATAGCTTTTATTATCCCCTGCCAGTGTTTAAATTGGTTCAACCACTTTTGGGGCACCTGGGTGGCTCAGTTGTTTAAGCGTCTGACTTCTGCTCAGGTCATGATCTCCTGGTTCACGGGTTCGAGCTGCATGTGGAGCTCGGCACTGACAGTGAGAAGCTTGCTTGGGATTCATTCTCCTACCCTCTGTCTCCGCCCCTCTCTGACTCATGCTTTCTCTCTATCTCAAAATAAATAAATAAAAACCTTTAAAAATGTTTCAAAATAATAGAAAGGAAGAAAGAAAGAAAGAAAGAAAGAAAGAAAGAAAGAAAGAAAGAAAGAAAGAAAGAAAGAAAGAAAGAAAGGGGGAAGGAAGGAAGGAAGGAAAGAAAGAAAGAAAAAAAAGAAAGAAAGAAAGAAAGAAAGAAAGGAAGGTAGGTAGAGAGGGAGGAAAGAGAGAAAAAGAATTTGGTTCAATCACTTTGGAAAACTGTTGGCACTATGTATTAAGAATTTAATAAAATCAGCAAATGCCTATTCTTATCATTCCCTTTTGAGTTTCTATTCAGTCATTTATATCTAACCTTTCCCAGAAAGAACTGAAATAACTTGCAACCCCCAACGTTCATATGTTCATTAGCTTTCCTATTTTAGCAGAGTCATACAGGTGAAAATAAGATACGTTATTTCCATGCTATATGCTGTAGAAAATTGAGGACCTCAGGATTAGTATTAATTGTTTTGTAACAAATTATCTTATTTATAATTTGAATCAAGTTCTGAATAAACCTACATATTGTGACTGTTTTGATATGTCTCTAAAATCTCTTTAAGTTATTGTGTTTCTTCTACTCTGTTCTTTTTTTTTTTTTGCAATTTATTAGTTGAAGAAACTGTTTTGTCCTGTACAGCTTTTGATCATATGAATTTTTTTAATGTTTATTTTTTTTAGGGCAGGGGAGAGGCAAAGAGGGGGGGAGACAGAGGATTCAAAGCAGGCTCTATGCTGTCAGTGCAGACCCCAATGTGGGCCTCAAACCCACAAACCATGAGGTCATGACCTGAGATGAAACCAAAAGTAAGATACCTAACTTACTGAGCCACCTAGGTGACCCATTTTCTAGCCGTTTTCAATGCATAGAACAAGGCAATATTTTTTTAGTATTTATTCTTTTTTGAGAGACAGAAAGACAGAGCCTGAGTGGGCAAGGGGCTAGGCGGGTAAGGGACACAGAATCCAAAGCAGGCTCCAGGCTTTGAGCTGTCAGCGCAGAGCCCGACACGGGGCTCAAATCCACGAGCTGTGAGATCATGACCTGAGCTGAAGTCGGACGCTTAACTGACTGAGCCATGCAGGCACCCCAAATTTATGCTCATACTTATAACTACAGAGTTTTTACTTAAATTCTTTAATCTTATATGTGTGTCTTACCCTAGATGGAGAATCAGTTTCCAATAACCCTCCTAATTATATAATTAGAAATATCACATAATAAACCATGTACTTCATTCCAGAACACAGTCACCGCAGTCTGAAAATAACTACCACTCATAACATCATCACAGAAAATCTATCCTTTATTTATGTAGTTCTTCAAATTAGTGTTTTGGAGTCACTTAGAATAGATTTTCTCTGGCGCTATGTGGGTTCATTTGTTTTATTATTTTCATTTTTAGGGATAGCTTTTTAATATTTAATGTTTTTTTTGTTTTGTTTTTTTCATAATATTTTATTGTCAAATTGTTTTCCATACAACACCCAGTGCTCTTCCCCACAAGTGCCCTCCACCATCACCACCACCTCTTTTCCCCCCTCCCCCTTCCCCTTCAACTCTCAGTTCATTTTCAGCATTCAATAGTCTCTCGAGTTTTGCATCCCTCTCTCTCCCCAACTCTCTTTCCCTCTTCTGCTCCCCCTGGTCCTCCATTAGGTTTCTCCTGTTCTCCTGTTAGACCTATGAGTGAAAACATATGGTATCTGTCCTTCTCTGCCTGGCTTATTTCGCTTAGCATGACACCCTCGAGGTCCATCCACTTTCCTACAAATGGCCATATGTCATTCTTTCTCATTGCCATGTAGTACTCCATCGTGTATATATACCACATATTTAATGTTTTAAATAATAGGTAAATAGTCACTCTCTTCCAAAGTTAAATCTACAGCACAAAGTGTAATTAAACAAGTTTGATTTCTATTGCTGTTTCCTCCATATCATTCTCTCCTTCTCCCATAAGTAACTGTTTAGAAAAAATTCTATGGCTTTTCCTGCCATTATGTTTCTTTCAGTGTTTTAGCGTACACACATACAGACACACATAGATTTCTCTCCCACCTCCTTAGAGAACTGGTAATCTACTAAGACATTTCCATGTAGCTTACATCTTTTATAGAACAACCAGTTCTGGAGAGTACCCCACAGCAATTTAAAAAGGCGATCACATTCTGTTTTGCTGCTTGAATGTAACAAGTAATAGATATTTGTTTGTTTTGGTCTATTGCTTTGCAAATGACCCTATAATGAACTGTTTTGCTCCTACATGTGTTTATAGTTTTTCCAATGATTCCTTTGGATAGATCTTGATAAGTTCTTGGATTTCTTGGTCAATATATAATTGTGGTAGATATTGTGTTATACCCAAGTTTTCAATATCGTCCTCAAAAACCAGAGACCTCCAGGGAGACCGAGTCATGCATGCAAAAGCAAAGGGCTTTATTATTACGGGTTTATAAGCTCAGGCTCACAGACTTCACCAACGCAGTGGATCCATGTGGAGAGCCCCGAACAAAGGCGGGGTAGGGCCTTTATGGGCTTGGGAAGGGGGAGTTACAGGAAATTGTGACACAGGTATAGTGACCCAATCATTATTATACAACATTATTGACGACAGGTTTAATCATTCACGTTGCCTAGAGTATTCGTTACTTTTGGCGGGACCCAATCACAACATTTAGAGTGTTAACCAATTACAGAGTGGACCCAGGACCCAGGACCCTAACGTAGGGTATAACTAGCCTTCTAGGCCTGCCCTTAGAAATGTTAAGGGTGTTAGCTAGCCTTTCCTGATTGGATGTTACAAGGGTGGTCCCTCCTACCTTGGGCAATGTGGGCCCTTCTATTGTCTCATGGAGTCAGTTTCAGACCTGCATCCTTACAAGCCCATCTGCATTTCAACCAGTGCTGTAGGAGAGACTCTACCCCATCCCTACCCCCCAACACTCCACGTCTCCAACCATTTCATTTCGCCTCTTCAGATGTCTGTACAGCAGTCACTCATGGTTTGAATCTTCATTTCTCTGATGACTAAATAAGCCGGGCACATTGTCATACCTTTTTTTCACCATTTAGGTACGGTAGTGTCCCCTAACGACCTGAGATGTAAGTTACAAATATGTTTCCAAGTTTGTCATTTTTAAACTCTAATTATTGAGGTTTTGGGGTGATGGTGGGGTAGTCCAGACCCGATGGCCAAGAAAGGATTCTTGAAGATGTCTTTGGTGCAAAAAGGTGATTTTATTAAAGCAGGAAGAGTTGCCCTGGGGTTGTGGTTCCTTATATACTATGAAGTTGGGGAAAATAAAGTCAAAAGGGAGGCCTCCAGAGCGACATTGATATGCTACGGAGGACTCCTAAACTACTTGAAGCCTTGCTATCATCAAGCTCAGGTTGTTTTTCCTCTATTAACATTAGGAAGGGAAAGGGTTCCTAGAGAAAGGTTATGTTCTGTATTTGCCTCAAGTATTTGTCAATGGGCTGCAGCTTATAAGGAAATGTCATTTTACCTGCCGTTTCTTTCTTGCCTTTGTTCCCCAACATTGCCTGATGCCAGGGCTCCAGGAAACCGAGTCTATGGGTTTCTGGAGATTAGGCTGTTGATAAGATTGCCTTTTTCCTGTAATTTACTAAGATATTTGTAAACTGATGGAGACCCCTGGCCTGTATGACTGTGATCTCTACCAGCTAGACATTTGTTTTCTCTTCTTTCCTTTGTCCTTGGGCAGCCAGGAGTGCCTGAGGAATGTCACACACATCCCACCTGGGTGGAGGGGTTGGGGGCATGTGGTGCCAGCTTGAGTTTTGCTCTCAGCCTGCCTTCTGCTCCCTTATCAATGATGATGCCTTTGGTAAAAAAAAAAAAAAAAAAAGAGAAAAGTTTTAGTTTTTATATATAGTTTTGCTTTTTACACATCTGTTGGTGGTTTTGCTTTCTGTGGTTTCAATCACCTGTGGTCCATGATGGTCCAGAAACAGATGATCCTCTTTCTGGCACATGGTCAGAAAGTCAGCAGTAGAGGCTAACACTACATCACAGTGTCTACCTTCTTCACCTCCCTTCAGCTTATCATCTCACATCATCACAAGAACGATGAGTACAGTATAATATGAGATTTTGAGAGAGAGAGAGAGAAAGACCACATTCACAAACTTTTGTTACAGCATGTTGTTATAATGATTCTATTTTATTATTAGGTGGTGGTGTTAATCTCCTACTGGCCTAATTTATAAAGTATCCTGGGGATGTGTGTATAGGATAAAACATGGCATATGTAGGGTTCGGTATTGTTCGAGGTTTCAGAAGTCCACTAGGGATCTTAGAATATTTCCCCTTCGGATAAGGAGGGACTCCAGTAATTCTCCTTTGTGAAATGTTTATTCAACTCTTGCCGTGTTTTTTTTTTTTTCCTAAGTAAATTATCCTGGCTTTCTTTCATTGTGTTATAGAGCATCCTTACATATAATCTGCAAGTGAATCAGCTGTCCAAGAAATGAATGGCAAGCGCCTTTGCCATGTTATGCCTTGCCTTTTTACTTCTTATGACTTGCCAATGATTTCTTTCAATGAAAAGAAATTCTAAATTTTAATGCTGTGCTATTTGTTCCTTTTTTAGTTGTTTCAGGATGGAACTGTGGGTCAGAATAGCTTCATGTCTTTCTTCTTGCAAAACAATGAAAAAAGGTGGTTTTGCATTTTGAATACTTCATGTTCTCCTTTCTACCACTGCTCTCTAACCCTTCAGCCTCCTCACCCCTGTGTCCATGTTGCATTCAATTTCATTTCCACTCATAGTAATTTTTAACTTATGGTGGGGGGCGAGAAGGACATTGTCCTTAAAGGAAGCTTTGGTCTATTGGTTTTGAGCTTTAAGTATTCGTGGTACCCAGATGGCTCCAGCTCTCTCAGACCTTACCATGCACTCACCTAAAAATTAGGATGTGCAAGAGTCCTGGCTAGTCTCAAGGACTAGCCATACCTTGGAGTACTTTTTGGAATTTGATTTGAGATTTTTTGTTTGTTAGGGTTTCGTCTTTGTTTTGTTTTATTTGCTTGTATGTTTGTTTTCATCTCAGATCCATCAGATGTCCCATCCTCCTCTACCGACACCATGGAGGTCCTGAAACTGTGACAGACTGTGACATTTGTCCTCACCCATTTACATTTTGAGGCTCAGGGTGATGTCATGTTACCTGGTTTGGGTGACTTATGTGGATAGGATTTGGTTAAGCTCGCCTGCACGAAATGACTTGGAAAGATTATATCTGGGTATAATAAATACAGTCTTCCTCACCTTCCCTGAATTTCTCTCACTACAATTATGATCATTCCCACCTTGTAGAGGGAGAGCCAAGCCCTTAAAGAATCTTGATCAAAGCCAGATGATAGAAATACGTGGAGTAAGAATCAAGTCTATTTCTAAGAACTCCAAGGTTTTAATTCTGTTTTGCTTCTACTATTCTATGCCCTATTTATATTATTTATATGATTGATTGATTGATATTTTATTTTTAAGTAATCTCTACACCCGATGGGGGGCTCAGACCCACAACCCCAAGATCAAGAGTCACATGCTCTACTGACTGAGCCAGCCAGGCATCCTTCTTTCTATTTATTTTCATCTAATTAAAAAAAATTCTTGTCTGGCATGTTTCAGAAAGTATATAATATTTTAATCATCTTCTATAAACCTATAATCTGTAAATAAATAAAACTACAATTATCGGACGCTGTTCAAAATACTTTAACTGCTCAGTATTCACAGGGTTGTTCTTTTTTTTAATGTAAAGATCTGGTAACTTAATCAGTGTGTATTAAACTCTGGAATGGGAAGTTTGAGTACTTGCTGTAATGAAGAAAATAAGAACCCTGAAAACAAAGATTCATTTTCATCTTCGTTATAATAGCCAGTTGTTATAATGTGAGGAAAGACAATGAAAATACATGAGAAATTATAAACAAGTGTTTTCATATTGTGGATTCTGATGCTGTGGATATCCAAATTTCATATGGAACCGAAAACACAAATTACTGAAGTTTCATATCACATTAGCTGAATTGGGAAAACAACATCTATTTGGAGAGATAAACATTTGATGGAAATTGGCTAAACACCACACACCAGGCTATTTTTTTCCTTCCCTCACTGTTACTTGAAAGTATAATAAAGAGAAGTACAGTGAGAATGTCTGAAAGAATAAAGTCTCCCAGAATCATTAAACAACACCAGTCAGATTATAAACAGAAATATTCAGTGAGATTTAATTTTGAGGCAGCGTGTCCTTTTCAGGTAAAAAAATGATAGGATATATAAAGAGAGCCATTTGTGTTGATTGCTATGGATGTTATAACAAATCACTAGAAATTTAGTGTGTTGTTTAAACATATTTGGGGACACTTGGGTGGCTCAGTTGGTTGAGCGTCTGACTCTTGATTTCAGTTCATGTCCTAATCCCAGGGTCCTGGGATGGAGCCCTGTGTCAGGCTCCATGATGAGGGTCGAACCTGCTTAAGAATCTTTTTCTTTCCTTCTGCTCTCTTCCCCAGTTGCTCCCTTTCTCTCTCTCAAATTAAAAAATATAATAAAAATTTTTGAGGCGCCTGGGTGGCTCAGTCGGTTAAGCATCCAACTTCAGTTCAGGTTTGTGATCTCTTTACTCCTGAATTTGAGCCCTGCATCGAGCTCTGTGCTGGCCCTTCAGAGCTTGTTGCCTTTTTCTGATTCTGTCTCCCTCTTTCTCTGCCCCTCCTGCACCCACACTCTCTCTTTCTCTCAAAAATAAATAAATGTTAAAATATATGTACATAATAAAAATCTTTTTAAATAGCAAGACAAAATTGCCTTATAGTTCTAGAAATAAGAAGTCTCAAATGATCTCCTTTGGCTAAAATCAAGTTATCAACAAGATTACATTCCTTCTAGAAGCTCTAGGGCAGAATTGGTTTCCTTATATTTCCCAGCTTCTTGAGGCCACTCCCACACCCTGACTCCTGGCCCCTCCTCTATCTTCAAAGTCAGCAGTGTTGAGCAAAGTCCTTCTCATTCTACTGTTCCTATGGTTGTCTTTTCCAATCCCCTTTTCCACGTGCAAGGACTATAAAACTATATATATATATATATGTATATTTAGGTTAGCTGATTAGCAACCTTGACTCCCGTTTGCAGTAGCGTAACATATTCCCAGGTTCCAGCGATTAAGATGTGGCCCTACCTAATGAGTCGTCATTCCACCTTCCACATCCACTAAGGTTTTCTAACCTAAATTGGCAAGTTTTGGCAGAAGCGCATTTCTCTCTTGTTTTCTAAGGAGATTCCATCCATATTTGTTTTCAAAGCAGAATTTCTTTTTCTTTTTAAAAAATTTTTAATGTTTTATTTGTTATTTTTGAGAGAGAGAGAGAGACATAGTATGAGCGGGGGAGGGCCAGAGAGAGAGGGAGACACAGAATCTGAAGCAGGCTCCAGGCTCTGAGCTGTCAGCACATAGCCTGTTGTGGGGCTCGAACCCACGAACCTCGAAATCATGACCTGAGCCAAAGCCAGACGCTTAACTCACAGAACCACCCAGGCATCCCAAAGCAGAATTTCATATGCTCGTGTGGGTTAAGCCCACACATTCAGTGGGCAAGTGTGTGTACATATACACACAGGCCTAATTTATTCAGATCACTGAAAAAAATAACATGTGAAAAAACACGTCCTATTTATAATGAGAATGTATATTAATAGAGTGTCAAATGCGGTATGGGATGATATAAAGAGCTTCAAACTAAGAATGAGAAAATTTATGTTCTCCACCTGATTCTGCCCTTCTGTAAACGTTAACGTAAAACATTAGTAGTATTACTACTTGAGAGGCTGTGGAGAGAGTCATGGGCATTAGTTATCTCCGAGGTATTCCCCATCATTAAAATTTCATTAAGGAGCCTCCTGGCCAACTAATGGTCAGGTCTAGAGGTAAAGAACAGAAGGAAGATAATCCTAGTGTAAATGTAACTGAGAAGGAAGTGCTTTCATATGGCAAAGCCAGGATTGGAGACCCTTCTCAGCCAAATAAAAGCCAGAGCTCTAAGACTCAACTATTTTTCTTTTTATTTATAGTTTATTGTCAAGTGGATTTCCATATAACACCCAGTGCTCATCCCCAGAAGTGCCCTCCTCCATGTCTATCACCCCCTTCCCCTCTCCCCCTCCCTCTTCAGCCCTGTTTGTTTTTAGTGTTCAAGAGTCTCTCATGATTTGCCTCCCTCCCTCTCCCTAACTCTTTCCCCCCTTCCCCTCCCCATGATCTTCTGTTAGGTTTCTCCTGTTAGACCTATGAATGAAAACATATGGTATTTGTCCTTCTCTGACTGACTTACTTCACTTAGCATGACATCCTCAAGGTCCATCCACATTGCTATGAATGGCCAGATTTCATTCTTTCTCATTATCATGTAATACTCCATTGCATATATAAACCACATCTTCTTGATCCATTCATCAGTTGATGGACATTTAGGCTCTTTCCCTGATTTGGCTCTTGTTGAAAGTGCCACTATGAACATTGGGGTACATGTGCTCCTATGCATCAGCACTTCTGTATCCTTTGGGTAAATCCTTAGCAGAGCTATTGCTGGGTCATAGGGGAGTTCTACTGTAACTTTTTTGAGGACCCTCCACACTGTTTCCCAGAGCGACTGCACCAGTTTACATTCCCACCAACAGTGTAGGAGGGTGCCTGTTTCTCCACATCCTCGCCACACCTATGGTCTCCTGATTTGTTCATTTTAGCCACTCTGACCGGCATGAGGTAGTATCTCAGTGTGGTAAAATCCTAATTCTTGATGTCATCACTAATACTAATTCTTGACAATTGAGTACAAAGTTATAGTACCCCATACCTAAGTTCCTGCACTGAAGTAGTAGGATGAGATATTTAGGAATAGAACCCTAAATACGGGCTTTGTGCATAAAACATTTCCAGTTTTTAAGATCTTGGCATTAGATTAGCCTGTTTTGTTGTTCAACAATACCGCCTCGATGTTCAGCAAAAGCGCATGTTGCAACTCATCATTAGATATAGTTTCGGTTTCTATTTCCCCAATTTTCAATTTCAATTACCCATGTTATGCTTGTCTCCCATCATCTCAGAAAATCCCAAATTGGCAATCATAATTACATAATTCTTTTTGAACAAGCTGTCAAAACTAGAGGCTTAAATCTAAAAATTCAAGTCCTTTCAATTGATTGGTTTGGGGGAATTTTCTCTCTGGATTTGGCCCAAGATTGGATTGAAGGAGTTGATTATCTTAATAGTATACTTAAATTTTAACCGCACAGCGACATTACTTTTGACTCACACTAGGAAATGATTATGTCGGAACTGGAAACCGTAAAGCTAGAAATTGTACAATAATAGAAATACCAATTAAGCTGCGAGTTGCAGAGGCAGACTTGAATCTGCTCAAACCCAAAACCAACAACAACTAGCGGCATTTCTTTTGTCTTCAAATCTGTTTTTCCTAAAAATCAGCTGCATAAAACTGGGTCTACCAAAGAGATATGAGGTGCATGCCTTTGGAAATGTACATATGATTTTCGGCAAACAGACAACTGGTCAGGCTAATGAGAAGCATTGGCCCGAGGAAGTCATCACGTCTTAATAGGTTTGTCATCTTGACATGAGGGACCCCGTCAGTCATCATTTCCCACAAAGGTGAACCCATAGTGGACAGCAGTTTTGCATTTTAATATTTGATGAATGAAAAGTCCACTGCTGGCATCAATTCCTGCCACCTACAATCATTTAGGACATACAAATTTGCTGGGCTCAGTTTTGTAGAGAATATTCTTTTAATGCTGAGACCAGGAGAAAAGTTAACTTCTAGCTGTGTGAACTGAAGTCAGTTCGTGCCCCTGTGGCTTGGTTTTCTGATTTGTTGAATGGGGGCTTTGTGTGGAGAAAATCTAGCGATTTCATGCAGATAGAAAGAGATAAGAGAGAGCTCGACCAGCTGCTTAAGCAATTTGGAAAAGTGCAAGGTATTTTCTATCATTATTGGAAATAACACATTTTTGTGTCTGGTTAGGATAATCTATGTTGTTTAATGTATAGATTTTGATAGTGTAAAGTTACTGCAGGTTACATTTGAATTTTCTTTTTCTTTAAGCCTTTAAATCACATGCTTTTATTTTTTTTTTTGTTGCCGCTCTGTTGATTTTAGTCAGTGTTTCAACCCCTCTGGTTTGGAGCTCAGGATGCCAGTGCCCCACAGGCGCCACCACACCTCATTCCCCGCCCACCTGCCACTTCCTCTCTTGGGTCCTATCTACAGCATCCGGGACCCTTCTCTGTTTTGATTTTCACTTTGATTATGCTGAAGTCCATCTAGAAACAAGCTTCCAAGACAGAATATATATATGAATTATGAATATATATATATATTGAAAGCTAAGTATTTAAGCCTCATACTGTCTACAAATGTATTTATTTGAAAAAAAAGTATTTATTTGGTCTTCACACTTGTCTTAAGTCAGAGGTTATGGCTCAGAGCTGATTTCACAACAAGGCTCCCTGGGAACACGGAAGGTGTGGCGTCTTGTGGCTGACAAGAAGTTGGCACCAATCTGATTCTGCCTTGTTGGTGACCTTTTATCCTTTTTCTGGAGCTTTTTTTTTTTTTTTAAGACTTTTCAGTTTATCTTTACGTGGAAATTTCACAAGGATTGATCTAGATCGGTATCATTTTTCAATTCATTCCTGTGGGCACCCAGGCTGGAGAAAAGTCTTTGAAGCTAAACTGTATTCTCCAGTTCCGGCCTAAAAAGGTGTCGCCTAGTGTGTGTGTGGTGATTTCTCTTCTTCCTTATTGAGGCACACGGAAACAGAGAAGGGAGGCTTTTGAATAATCTCTTGTCTTTTTCTCTTTTATTTTTCCTCTTATAATTTATCTTTTGTTCAATACTCTGGGAAACTTCTTTGAGTTTCTGTGTCACTCTTTGAATTAATTGTTTAAGTTGACCAATCATACTTTAAATTTCTGTTATTTTTTTCACAGCATATATTCCTGTTGTTGTTGTTTTATTGCTGTTCTCCCCCTCCTCCATCTCCCCCTCCTCTCTTCTTCTTCTTCTTCTTCTTCTTCTCCTCCTCCTCCTCCTCCTTCCTATATTCTCAAATCTGAAGGTAATAGAATGTTTTCTGTTTCAATTTGTGGGTTTTTTTTTTTAACTTCATTTATTTATTTTGAGAGAAACAGAAACAACATGAGTCGGGGAAGGGCAGAGACAGAGAGAGAAAGAGAGAATCCCGAGCAGGCTCACGCTGTCAACACAGAGCCCGATGCAGGGCATCTTCACAGGAACCACGAGATCATGACCTGAGTGGAAATTAAGAGTCAGATGCTTAACCGCCGGAGCCACCCAGGCTCCCCTCTGTTTGTGTTTTTATCCGTCTTCCTGAATCATCTTTTTCTTCCACATTGGTTCTTCTTTCGACAGACGTCTGTGTTGATTCTTTTTACTTTGGACTGAAGAACTCGATTGGCTGTTCCAGGTAACAGCTCCGTTTTCTCTGCTCGCGGATAAGTGGGCCCATCTCAGGATAAGTCCATCTTTGGAAGAAGATCTCCATCAGTCTGGGAAGTGTGTGCCCACCAGCAGTGTGTGCTTCGGTTCAGGTAGGTAGCGAGTCTGGTCCAGTCGATGTGTCCTTCCAAATGCTGGAATAAGAAAGACTTTGTTTTGAGCTAGCCGACACCACACTGTGAATGTTGTTATTACTAATAGATGACACTTAGCCACTGTTCTAAGTATTTTAAACATACTAATGATTTAATTCTCAAAGCAACTATGTGAGGTAATACTATTATTATCCCCCATTTTACAGATGAGGCAAGTCAAGTTCAGGTAGTTAAGGAAATTATTCAGGTCACACAGCTAGTAAGGAATGGACCTGAGCTCTGAGTCCAGCCAGGCTGGCTCTGGAGCCTGTGCCCTTGACTCTTACATACCCTGCCTTCAGAAACATCCATTTGTATTCTCAAAAGAAGAAATCTTGAGTTTTAGGAGTTAAGACTGTGCTAGCTTGCCATGAATCTCCCTCTTCCCAGAACCTCTTCTTATTCATGCCCCCTTTAGATCTTGCCAACTTAAAGCTGAGCTCTCTGATCATCCCGAGGACCAGATCTCTCCCTTCTCCACTCCACCTGTGTGGAGACTCCACTGCCAACATTTCCTCCTGGGCATCACCTCTATCCTGCTCCCAGCACATTCCATCCAGCCCCACATGGTTCCCTCGCTCTTTTGTGATGACTCTTCCTTCCCCCTCTCAGCTCTTCTGTGTTTATTCCCTTGTGTACGATGCTCTAATTTTATTAGCTTCTCATTAAAGAAGAGCTGTCCCACCATGTTCAGTTAACCAGGTTTTATGAAACCAAATGAAACATAACTTTTGGCCTTCACCTACATATTTATCTTTTCCAACGGTTTAAAAACAATCTGTGTCAATTAACACTATGACATTATCATTCTAAACTAGTCATCAACTTTGATTAATCCGTGTTAGTCTAGTGATAAAGTAGGAAGAATGTATTTTATTGTTTCCAATACACCTCGACTTAAAGATGCGCTTTGATATATCTTAAACCCTAGGTATAATAACATGTCAGGAGACACTTGCAATTTTATTCTGAAAAGGTCTTACTGTAAAAACGTATTCAATTTCCACTAGTTCTTTCCATGATTTTTGGATACTGACTATGGACATAAACGCTGAGAATCTTAAGGATCTCAGACAGGAGAAACGCTCTGCCTTTTAAAGCCCCATAGTTTTTTGTCACAAAGCTTAATTATAGGTCTAGGTCTCAGGTTCTACTAGAAATGAGTTCTACTAATATAAGAAAAATGAATATTTTAAAGTTTAAATGTTCTTCTTATTACTTAAAAGTGAACCAGTGAAGTCAGTTCCTAGATATTGCAAGTCACTGGGTATTGCGGGATGATGACAAAAAGTCCAATGCTGCATAGAAATGAGGCATAATTTTATTCATGGCTGTATGCTTTTATTAGGACCTGGCCAAACCTGATCTTCCTGATGTTAAGGAGCAGAGAATGGCCCCAAACAAAAGGGGCAATAAGATTATATGGACAGAACACGTCATCATTTAGTTAACGAATTACAATTCACAGCATTCCTTGGTAGTCAATTACATTGTAATAAACAGACGTTAGTTTTGGCAGGAACCTATCATTTTAAGGTTCTTTGTCCCTTTAGAATGACCAGTCATAGACACCTAAGATACCACGAGAGACAGTGACCAGGTGACTTTCACTTGTGGATTTTGCTTCAGCCAGGTCTTAGTAGAAGGGTGAGATTATCTAACAGAATCTTGAAAAACAAGTGAAAGTTCAAGTTACGATGTTCCTTATTGAGTTACATTCTTGGGGTCTTTCCAGACTGCCCAGTCTTTAATGATTCACCAGAAAGGGAGTTTAAACCAAACTTATATACAGTAAGCTCTCTGATATCTTATAGGTTGACCTATTACATTCCATAAGTTAACCTATAACAGTGGGTTTTTTTTTTCCCCTAGGAGGGAAGTATCAGTAGAATTTTAGCCAGAAACTTTACCGAAAGTCAATGCCACCTCTTTGCACTTATCATGGCCAGTCTTGTTCTGCATATTTGTGTGGTGTTTGCCATGCATTGTTAACGGTGATTGTCATGTAATTAAATCACTGCTCATCACAAGAGCCTGCTTTTATGCTGAGATAAGCATCAGAAGTCTGCAGCAGGACCCCCAGATCAATAAAGATGTCCCCAGTAGGATTACAAAGAGGCTGGGGTTGAACAGGGCATCAGAATTAATTAGGAATGATTTCTCTTTTTCTTTCTACTTTCAATATAGTTTTTAATTGTTTTTCCATGTTCAATGGGCTCTGCTCCCCTCTTTTTTTTTTTTTTTTTAATTCTACAGGGATGCCCAGACACTTCTTTCCAGAAACCCGTGGAAGCTGAGCTTTGAATCTCACCCACTTTTTCAGCCCTATCCTCGGCTTACGTTAGTCCTACTTATCTCTGAGTTTCATCATTTGTAAAGAAACTTTGGAAGTGGAGTTGGCCCTCAAATTTCAGAAAGCTATTTGAATGTTAAAATCCAAGCTTTGAACTGCAGGTAGATTTCTTGTTTTAGTTGGCACACTCTTGAGAAAATGTGATATCTAGTTTTTAGAAGTATTAGTGGATTCTAAAATAAAACCAAACTCAAATCAAATGTGAATTTAAAAAAAAATAGAAAACTCCTTGGTCTTCCATTCACTGTGCATGACATTTTGTTGGTGAGTGACATGTGAAAGGACCAGAAACATGAAGTCTCATTTTTCGATGGGAAACATTGTATTCTTTTTTTTTTAATTTTTAACATTATTCATTTTTGAGAGAGAGAGACAGATCATGGGCAGGGGAGGGGCAGAGAGAGAGAGAGGGATGCAAAGAATCAGAAGCAGGTTCCAGGCTCCGAGCTGTCAGCACAGAGCCAGATGCAGGGTTGGAACCCACAAACTGTGACATCATGACTTGAGCCAAAGTCAGATGTTCAATCAATGGAGCACCCAGGTGCCCCAAGACAGGAAACACTGTATTCTAATAAGAGGTATGTCTCAGTGCAGATGGGGATGCCATAACTGTGAGAGCTCCTATATTTCTAACTTAAAGGATTATTAAAATTCCGGGCTACAGAAATGGAGACCAGAAATCAGTGTAGTAGCTGCCAGAGGTCGTGTTAGTGGGGAAAGAGAGGGGATGGCTTTCAAAGCATAAAAGGTGATGGGAATATTCCCACGAATTGAGAAATATATTTCACATAAGAGGAGAAAAGAAGAAAATAATCAAATATTTCAGAGCATGCAAGTGAACGTGATCAATCAGTGGTGACCCCAAATGCCCTTATGGTAAGTTTCTATTAACAGGTGCACATGGTCACAGATGGGCCGTCACAGAGCCATAGAGGGGTAGGGTGGGGACTTTGATGCCTCTTATATCCACTGGTCTTTGATAATTAAGCAGTGCAAAGATTCTTTCAATCAACACACACTGAGTGCCTACTCACAGAGTTTGATAGCATTTAAGGGGGCTATAAATATCCCCTTTACCAACGAAGTTCAGACCAAGAGACAGAAGCAGGAGCCAAACAAATGAAGATGAAAGTGTAACTTTATTCCTTCTGCTGAACAACGCGGATAAGTTTTGGAATACTGAACCCTAGGATTAAATAGTCAGACCGAGCCAGACACAGAAAGTGTCAGATACCAGAACCCTCCCCACATAGGGGTATTGCCTGATCCTGTAAGACTCAGGCAGAAAGGAACAGAGCAAAAGTCCCACTCTGTGCAGAATAGGCAGATTCCAAAGAGAAGGAGGAAGTGGATTGGAGTGGGGCTGTCTCCTTCTCCCCCCCTCCTCCCCCCCCGCCAAGGGAAACGTGTTGATAGAGGTGCCGGAGGGAAGTCAGGAGGGTTGCTCCAACATAGCTCTCTTCAGGGCAGTCTCTTGAAGAGCGGACTAGGGCCAAGGACCCTGCCCATGGACTAGGAGAGACACACATGGATTCTTGCCCCGCAGGAACCAGATATAAAGTTCATGCCTTCCAAGAGCCTACAGTCCAGCGTGGCAAATAGAGCACTAAACAAACAATAATAACCCAGGTGAGCAATTTTCTTTTCCATCAAGTGGGGTATGTTGGACGTCTTAGACTACAGCTGGCCCCAACCTAGCTTTCCAGGACTGTAGAACAATACTCTTCCGGAAATACGGTTGATTGCACTTAATTCGTACACCTGCTTTGATGGGAAATAATAGCCTTTTCTCCTCTCACTCGCTCTCTCTCCAAGTGACAATCATTCATTTTTAGCGCTTTCCCCAGAATGCACCTCACATTCATTACCTTTCCTGTTTTTAAGCTTATACGCTGTTTGTTCCTTTCCAATGGCGGCTGCGTGCTTCCATGTTGTATCAGAAGAATGCATGTGCTCTGCTCATCTCTTCTTGAAGTGTGCCATCCTCATCTCTAAATGCCTTCTAGCATCTGGGGCACCTGGGTGGCTCAGACCGTTAAGGGTCCAACTCTTGATTTCAGCTCAGGTTGTGATCTTAGAGTTGTGAGATTGGGTCCTGTGCTGGGCATGGATTCTGCTTAAGGTTCTCTCTCTCTCTCTCTCTCTCTCTCTCTCTCTCTCTCTGTCTCTCTCTCTCTGTCTCTCTCTCTCTCTCTCTCTCTCTCTGTCTCTGCATCCTCCTCAAAATTAAATTAAAATAGGGGCGCCTGGGTGGTTCAGTCAGTAAAGCGGCCGACTTCAGCTCAGGTCATGATCTCACCGCTGGTGGGTTCGAGCCCCAAGTCAGGCTCTGTACTGACAGCTCAGAGCCTGGAGCCTGCTTCTGA
The DNA here is from genome assembly GCA_004023845.1 of Helogale parvula. Classification (NCBI taxonomy): domain Eukaryota; kingdom Metazoa; phylum Chordata; class Mammalia; order Carnivora; family Herpestidae; genus Helogale; species Helogale parvula. The sequence goes on along the minus strand of PJEM01007283.1, from coordinate 17,943 downwards.
TTCTGTGTTTCCCTCTCTCTCTGCCCCTTCCCCACTCACACTCTGTGTCCCTCTCTCTCAAAAATAAATGTTTAAAAAAACAAAAATAAAAAAATAAATGTCTTTTAACATCTAACACAGAGGCTTTGCAGGTGGACCTACAGAAGGGATGTTTAGTTAAAGGGAGAGAAGCTAAGCTCCCACCCATTTACGACTGGTCAGGCATTTACCGGCTTCTCCATTCCCTCTGGGCACTGAGATCCCCCCCACACCCAGAGAAGGAAGCAGAGAACCACGCAGCTACGCAGCTCCCCCTGGCTCTCTCGCTGTAGCGGCTTCATTTCCTCACACAGAACTCAAGGGCCATTTACTGTTTGAAGGTGTTTAAATCTAGAAGGTGGCAGATGTGTTGTCCGAGGGAATTCAAGCTCTCTGAAAAGTTCCAGGGGAGCAAGGAATTTCATTATTTGCTCCCTGCAGTCTTCACGCCACCCCCTCCGTTTCGTATTTTTCATAAAACAAAACCTTTTCCCTTCACAGTAGAAGCTCTGAGTGACCTTCGTGCTGTTTATTGCCTCCCTGGTTGTATTAAGACTTCAAGCTAGGCAGTGGGATTTCTAAAGGACACGGGCCTCAAACCTGCCAACCTATCAATTTAGTGGGGAGAAAAAATAAAAATTAGCATGCTGCTCGCACACCTGAGATTGTGTTTGTGGCTAACCTTCAGCGCAGGCCACACAGTTCTCTAAGAGAGACATTCTCATAGAGTTTAGATCATCTTTCCCTCTCTCCGAGCCATCTTAGAGACCTGACTGCCGGTTGCTTTTGTCCCTCAAGACGGGATTGTTTCTTCTCTTTCCGTAAGTAACTCTCTCTCCAAGGATTGTGATATAATGTCTACAGCAAACCACGCCAGCCCCTGAGTCCCTAGCAGTGGCTTGGGAGGTGACTTGCAATGTAATGAGGTCTTGCTGCCGCCAGGCCCCCAAAGAATATTATGGGACAGAGTATATCCTTGGCAACCCTCCAACCTCATATCCAACGCTCTCCATGGGCCATCGGTTTCCTGGGTTTTGTTTGTTTGTTTGCTTATAAGGATTTGTGGTTTTTAAAAAGTTGATGAATTGTTAAATACCCTTCCCCGGGTTCTTCTGCCTGTGGAGTGTTACTCTCTATTGAGCATCGGCAAGAGACCCAACCAGGACCGGAAGTTTCCTAGGTTTCAGATCTAGGCTTTGAAGAAGCTGTTAGATCTTTAGCTCAGTTTTCCAGGCTCGTAGAGGCTCCTGGCAGCTATCTTGTCTGCCAAGTGGACAAAGTCAGCCTGCAGAATCAACTCTAAATGATGTGACACTAGGAGATGGGAGGGAGCTAAAGCAAGGCTCATCCTCGGATATCCCGGTTGACGAATCCAGTATTTTCTCTCTCTGCATAATGTACATTGTGTTGGGATTCCGTCATATGACATGAATCTTGACTAATGCAGATGATAATGCAAAAGTGCTTTCTCCTGCTAATTTGCAGATCTCTGATTAAATATAATACTGAGCATTAATTCATGTTTCCCGGATATTTCTATTTCTTCTCTAATTATTTCTTCATGGTCTTTGCCCATATTTGACAATTTTCTTTTTTGTTTTGTAATAGCTTTTTATATACCCAGAGTATTAGTCTCTTTTCTGTCATATGTGTAGCAAACATTTTTTTCCCAAATTGTCATATGTTTTTTGACTTCGATATATTTCTTGGCGAATAAGTGGGCTTTTTTTTTCCCTTTATGCATTCTGCCTTTGGCATTATGCTTTAAAAAGTCCTTCCTAATTTAACACTGTTTTTCAAGTGAGCAAATAGAATAGAATTTGAAAAGCCATAGCATTTGTCCATACTCGGAATAACCATTCAGAAAAGGAAATAGAAAATATGATACCTTTTAAAATAGCAACCAAAGCTCTAAAGTACCTGGGTTTCACCTAATAAAGAATAAGCAAGCATATGAAGAAACTTTTAACAGAATTAGAGGACATAAAGAAATAAAGATTGGATGTGGTGCGTGGGTGGCCTCCAACTTTGGCTCAGGTCATGATCTTAAGTTTCATGAGTTTGAGCCCCATGTCAGGCTCTGTGCTGACAGCTCAGAGACCGGAGCCTGCTTCAGATTCTGTGTCTCCCTCTCTCTCTGCCCCTCCTCTCCCTGTGCTCTGTTTCTCTTTCAAAAATAAATAAACATTAAAGAAAATAAATAAAGATTGGATTAAAGGAAGAGGTATTCTTTGATGGGAAAATTTAATAACAAACTTAAGATGAGTTCGTATCTGTTTAAGAAGTATAAAATGGTAGGTGTTTTTGTTTTTGTTTCTAATTTATTTTGTGGAGGAGGGAGAGGCAGAGAGGGATGGAGAGAAAGAATCCCAGGCAGGTTCCACACTGTCAGCATGGAGCCTGACACGGGGTTCAATATAAGGAAACATGAGATCATGATCTGAGCTGAAACAGAGTCAGATGTTTAACCAACTGAGCCACCTAGGTGCCCCTCTTCCTTTTTTCTTTTTCTTTCTTTCTTTCATTCTTCCTTTCTTCCCTCTTCCTTCCTTCCTTCCTTCCTTTCTTCCTTCCTTCCTTCCTTCCTTCCTTCCTTCCTTCCTTCCTTCCTTCCTTCCTTCCTTCCTTTCTTTCTTTTGAGGGAGAGAGAGAAATGGTAGGTGTTTCTGAAAGGGCTTCTCACATGTTAGCATTTCCGATGCTCACTAACCCTAGGTCATAACGCTCTCACCGACATCAGAGTGGATGACTGATGGGGTTGGGGAAGATGAAGGCAGAGAAGTAGAACGGGAATGAGGACAGGGAGAAACATCAAATAAAAAGATGTGGGAATGGGTTTTACAGACCGATGGATGATAGCCATGAACTAAGGAGTATTTTTATATCACATTTGTCCCTGATGTCCCAAAGCAGGGAAAGAATAAAGTGAAGTAAAACAAAATGAACAAATATAAACCTATAAGATCTTCTAGCACTTTTAATGCTTTATTTTTATTTGGCAGACTGTGTGAGTAAAATGTAGACCTTATCAGGTTTTCTCTCCCCCTCAAATTATTCAGCCAATTGCTGAAATACAATTTATGAACAATTCCTTCTTTCCCACTATTTTAAAATGCCAAGTGTATTTTATAATCACATACATATGGATCTGTTTCTTTTTTGTATGTGTTTTCATTGGGTTGTAATGATCAGTCTGTGCTTACACCAGTGAAAACCTTAAAAATAGATCAGTTTTATATAGGTCTTTTGACTTTCCATTTGATCAATCACCAAAGCTCACTCATTCTACCTTCTCAGTATCTGTCCAATCCTTCAATTTCCCATTTCCAGCGCCCTCACCCTGCTCAGTTACACGACCGTCTTTCTCCAAAATCACTGCATAGCGCATCACGTAGTCACCCTTCGTGCATTTCCCACACAACAGAAAAGAAGAAACTCTGAAGCCATTCATTTTATTAAGTTACTCCCCTGCTCAGGGAAGATTCCCTTTAGGGAGATCTTCACTGCTCTCAAATGAAATCTATTCCATGTTGCACGGTCTGCATGTGGCTCAGTTGTTTCTCCCCTCCCCCTAACCCTGTGTCTTCCTCTGGAGGGCCGTCTTTTTGTTGACACCTGACTCCTTTTGATTCTTGGTTGCACCAAGATCTCCTCATTGCAGCGCTTTCAAACCTACTTTCCTTCTCCTGGGGACTCTTCTTCTCTTTCCATTCTTTTTTAAAAAACATCTTGATTTATTTATTTTGAGAGAAAGAGAAAGAGCAAGCAGGAGAGAGAAGGAGAGAGAATTCCAAGCAGGTTCCTCACTAACAGCACAGAGCCTGACCTGGGGCTCCATCTCACGAACCGTGAGATCATGAGCTGAGCTAAAATCAGGAGTCAGAAGCTCCACCGACTGAGCCACCCAGATGCCTCCCCACCCTCTTTCCATCCTTAAGTCACGTTGAATGTCACTCTCTGCCAAGACCAAGACTTCTGGTTTCGGGTGTGCTGCACAGCAGGGCACTGACATCAACTGTGTGGCTGTTGAAGTCAGCGGTGTCATCCAGTTTGGGTACAGGAAAACTGCAGCGCTGAGCACTGCTCCCACAACCTGTAGCTGTCTTTTAAAACACTTGTTACAGGGGCATCTGGGTGGCTCAGTCGTTAAGCGTCCGGCTTCGGCTCAGGTCCTGATCTCACAGTTCGTGGGTTCAAGCCCTGCGTGGGCTTTGTGCTGACAGCTCAGAGCCTGGAGGCTGCTTCCGATTCTGTGTCTCCCTCTCTCACAGACCCTCCCCTGCTCGTGCTGTCTCTCTCTGTCTCTCAAAAATAAATAAAAAACAGAAGAAAAAAATTAAAACAAACAAACAAAAACACTTGTTACTGCTTATGATTAGGTATTTACAATATCAGCATCATTACTTTTTTACTCTCTCTCCTTCACTAGACTGTAAGCTCCTTGAAGGCAGGGCCATGCCTGTTCTCTCTCTCTGCATACAGTGGGTCCTCAGGTATTTCCTGAAGGAATGATTAACATCTGGTTGGCCATGTTGCTCCCTAGCCTTCATTATTTTAAAAAGTTCCAGGCTATCTGTCTCAGCTTCTTGTTCTACCTAGACTTTCAGAAGATTGTTTTTTCATGCTCTAGAATATCCTACTGTGATTATATTATGTTCATAAACTATTTGTGGATGATTTACAATCTTCATGATATTAATCTGTCAGTATGTGAACATGACAACATCTTATAGTTTTAAAAAAAGATTTTTTGTGTTTATTTATTGTTGAGAGACCAAGAGAGACAGAGCACTAGTGGGGGAGGGGCAGAGAGAGAGGGAGACGCGGAATCCAAAGCAGGCTCTAGGCTCTGAGCTGTCAGCACAGAGCCCGATGCAGGGCATGAACCCACAAACCGTGATATCATGACCCGAGCCGAAGTCAGATGGTTAACTGACTGAGCCACCCAGGGACCCCTAAAGTTTTGTTTTGTTTTGTTTTTACCTTAAATGAGTTCTACTTTCTCTATGAGGATTATTTCTACTTTGTTTTATATTTTCAGTTGCAACTTGGTACAATCTTTTTGGAAAGGAGGGATCCTTTTTTTATACTATTTTCACAGTAGCTACATTTTTAATATAGGACTGTACTTATTTTCTATGTAGTTTTTAATCACTAAATGTATTTAAATCAATTATTTGTGGGGTTTTTTTTTAATGTTTATTTAATTTTGAGAGAGAGAGAGAGCCTGAGCAGGGCAGGGACAGAGAGAGAGGGAGACACAAAATCCGAAGCAAGCTCCAGGCTCTGAGCTGTCAGCACAGAGTCCAATGTGGGGCTTGAAATCACAGACTGTAAGATCATGACCTGAACCCAAGTGGGTCGCTTAACCGACTGAGCCACCCAGGCGCCCTGTTGTTTTAATAATTTTAGTAGATCTTACTAACTTTTCTAGGTAGGCAGTCATGTAATCTATGGGCACCTTATCTTTTATACCTTTCATTATTAGAGCTATTAGTCCATTTTCATATTTTATCTCATCAGTTATTATTTACACATAATTTTAAGTAATAATAATAAAATGAGGTAATTTCATTATGTCTGTAGTCCCAAAGATAATATATTTGTTCACCATTGAGACGGATGCAGTTATTACTCTGGCATAGTTTTGTTTTCATGTTAAAAAGCAATTTTTAGAGGTGCCTGGGCGGCTCAGTCAGTTAAGCATCTGACTCTTGATCTGAGCTTAGGTCATGAGCTCGTGGTTCATGAGACTAAGCCCCATGACGGTGTGGAGCCTGCTTGGGAGTCTCTCGGTCTCTCCCGCTCCCTCTGTCCCTCCCCCCTTCTCTCTCTCAAATAAATAAATATTTAAAAAAGCAATTTTTATCCCCTTTGCAAAAAAATGTATTAAAAATGATATTCAACTTTATTAAATGTCCTTGAATCCTCGCTACAAGAATTATAAGGAACATGAGTTGGGGGCCACAGTAGTGAGAGTTCCATTTGGAGCAAACTGACGGACACTTTTTCTCTGATGAAAGATGACGTCAGGGTCCACACAAAACACCACTGACTATTAGCTTCGATGACTTCCTGGCCTACAACGCGAGTCCCCTGGTTCACCAATGCTTTGCCGCGTGCTGGCTTCTCCGTTATGTTTTTTCTCTGGTTTGGCCACAATTTAGAAAAGGGCTGTTCCTCAGATGTTCATTTTACAAATAAGGTGGTTGGAGAAAAAAAAAAAAAACAACACGTGACGTTAAGTCTCACATAACAGGGATACTTGGGCTTATTATTATTAACTCTGAGCCAGAAATGTATCTTCCAATTTGCTCCGCCCTCTAAGCTACTGCAAAATTAAATAGGAATGTTTCCACGAAACATTCCAGAAATTTCCAGAAAATTATTACGAGAGTTACAGCTCTTGGAGCATTTTTGTTACAGGGAACGGATTCTCTTTTCTCCCTTATTATGAAGGAGTGTGTGTGTGTAGATATATTTTGAAGCAAAAAATAAAACGTCAGAGCCATCTTACAAAGGCAGCAAGATCCCTTTGTACTTAGATGCCTAAATTAAGCACAGAGATGTGGGCATCTGCCTCGTGCTACGGTCCACAGTTGCCCGGACCCATCTCGCTCTCCTCCCCCACCCCCCACTCCTGCAAGTAGCTGGCAGTGTTCTCCTCCCCTTCTCTGCACCTCTGTCATCCCAGTGGCCTCCACAAAGTCATTCCTCACTTTCACCAAACTGATTTCTGTTTGTGGAGCCGCTGGCAGGAGCTTCCAAGGCCAGGCGCTGCCGGAGAAGCAAGTCTGCTTCTTTCCACGCTCAGGGAGCTTTTAGAAATAACACCCTCCTCTGAGGAAGTCAAAATAGCAACAGGAAAATAAGTAAAACCTATTATAAAACAGTTGTCCAAGAACTTGGGCACGACGCGGGGTAGAGATCGATACACTTGTGAAGGTTAAATCTATTTTCACACTGTGTTCTATTTCACAGTTTAATGGTGTTTTAATGTGTCTGTCACCGAGCCCCTTCATGTTATGCAGGTAGGGCCTTTACAAAGGAGACAGAACCCGACTTTTCAAGCTTCGCCGTAACATCTTATTTACCAGCTGCGAGCTGACATTTTCTTTTCCCTTCCAGAGCGATGGCAGGTCTGGCTCTCTCTCTCTCAACCCCTCTGGCTCTCCTTCCAATGCTCATTCGTAGTCCGAATTTTGCAGGAGGCACAGTTGGGACCCTTGGAGAGACTCTTAGATAGCTCCATGAAAAGCTCTCCAGCATAGTGAGCTGTATTCTAAAAGAAGGTGACGGAGACATTCTGATTCTTCCTTCCCGTGACCTCAGTGTGCCTCCTACATATTGTGGGGGATCCCAGCTGGTTCTCGCCAAGCCCACTGTCCTCCCTCTTCTGCTGGAGCTTTTCTGCTTAGCCCCCAACTCTCTCTCTCTCTCTCTCTATTCACCTTACAGGTCAGTGAGCACCTGGTCAGGGGGCTTGCGTTTGCTTCCCCACCCTTAGGAGAGAAATCCTGATGATTTATTCTTACCTCCCAGGAGATCTTTGCTTCTACCCTGACACACTTCAGCCGTGTGGTAGTATAGTAATTGTGTTCAGTTTTTCTAGGGCTGCTGTAACTCAGTGCCATAAACTTCGTGGCTTAAGATGACAGAAATGTGTCCCCTCACCGATGTGGAGGCTGGAAGTCTGAGATCAAGAGCAGGTGGAGCTAGGGTCTCTCTGAAGGTTCTATGGGAGTCTTTCAATTACCTTCTGGTGTTACCAGAAACCCTTGGCTTTTCTTGGTTTGTGGACACCTCACTCCAATCTCTGTCCTTCTCATTATATGGTGCCCTCCCAATGCACCTTTTTCTTATGAGGGCACCACTCATGTTGTATGAAGAGTCAACCTACTCCTCCATGACCCCATCTTAACTAATTGCTTCCGCCATGGTTTCATTTCCAAAACATAGTCACAATCTGAGGTTCTGGGAAGGATATGGACTTGGGGAAACACTATACATGATGGTTAATTGTATTTGTCAACTCGACTTGGCCATGGTGCCAACCTGTGTGGCCAAATATCATTCTGAATATTTCTGTGGGAGTGTTTTTGATGAGATTACCAGTGGACTTTGAGTAAAACAGATTGCCATCCATAACGTGGGTGGGCCACATCTAATCAGTTGAAGGCCCAACTGGAACAAAAGCCGGCTGTCCCCCGGGCAGGAGCAAATTCTGCCAGCTGACTGCCTTCAGACTTAAACTGCATCATTAGCTCTTCCTGAGTCTTCAGGCTGCCAAATTACCCTGCAGGTTTGGGACTTGACAACCTTCATAACTATATGGGCCAATCACCTAAATCTTTCTCCCTGTGTACGTACACACACACACACACACACACACACACTGGCACACTGGTTCTATTTCTCTGAAGAACCCTGAATAATACACTGTCTAACCCAGTACAGTCATGTAGATGAAGTAGATAGAAGGTGTTCCAATGGAAAACCCATATTATTTAATTATGCTCAAAAATGAAGAGACAGAATCTAGGTGCTCAGATTTCTTTCGGTTGGAGTAATGAAACCAACATGACATCTTCCCACTTGTCATGAATTCCAAACGGCTGAGTTTTCAGTGGAATTCAAATTATAGGGAGGGGAGGGCACCATGATTTGGTACAGCTAATAGCAGAAGTTTCCAAAGTATGGTCCTTGGAGATAGCCCTGGGACTCTTGTAGAGGACCCACAAAATAAAACTACTGTCATAATGATACTTGTTTTGCTTATTTTCATTGAATTGACATTTTAAAAAAGAATTTTTAATGTTTATTTTTGAGAGAGAAACAGAACATGAGCAGGGGAGGGGCAGAGAGAGGAAGACACAGGTACAAAGCAGGCTTTAGGCTCTAAGCTGTCAGCACAGAGCCTGACTCAGGGCTCGAACTCATGAACCACTAGATCGTGACCTGAGATTAAATCAGATGCTTAACCAACTGAGCCACCCAGGCGCTCCTTGAATTGACCTTTAAACTGATGAAACCAAGGTTATGTGGGGTAAAACTAATGTGTCTGAGCATGAATCAATGCAATCCCTGCCCCCACTTCTCCAGGCATTGTTTCTTTACTAAAGTGCACTTTTGGGGCAATAAAAGACAGTTTTACTTGACGATATCATTAGGAAAGCAATGAAAATTATTAATTGCATTAATTGTGACATTTTTTTTGAGGTGGTAAAATGGGAAGTTCACCCAAAGCAGTTTTGTTCCTTATCACATATGATGGGGGGCGCCTGGGTGGCTCAGTCGGTAAAGTGTCTGACTTCGGCTCAGATCATGATCTCGTGGTTCATGAGTTGAAGCCCCACATCAGGTTCTGTGTTGACAGCTCAGAGCCTGGAACCTGTTTCAGATTCTGTGCCTCCCTCTTTCTCTGTCCCTCCCCTACTTGTGCTCTCTCTCTGTCTCAAAAATAAATAGACTATAAAAAAAATTTTTAAAGTGGTAGGTGAAATATTAAAAAAAAAAAAAGGGTGATGGTGACCTGGAGGAAAAGCACTTGAGTTCTAGCTGAACTTGCCAGTTTTTTTCATGGAACAGTATTATTACTTGAAAGAACAATTGACAAAGTGTCGTTATTCAGACTTAGGCACATGGCAAACATTTTCTTGAAAGCGAAGAAAGTGAGTCTGTCACTTAAAGGTAAATGAAAGTATTTGTTTCAAATGATGAAAGGCAGACTTTCAAAAGAAAATTAGAATTTTAGGACCACCTGGGTGGCTCAGTCAGTTAAGCATCTGACTTTGGTTTAGGCCATGATCTCTCAGTCTGTGAATTCGAGCTCTGCATCAGGCTCTGGGCTGACAGGTCAGAGCCTGGTGCCTGCTTCCGATTTTGTGTGTGTCTCTCTCTCTCTGCCCCTCCCCTGCTCACGCTCTGTCTCTCTCTGATGACCATGATTATTACTGTATTATGAAACATATCAAGATTTAGAGTGTCTGTCTAACATACCAACCTATTGCTTTCCAGATAAAAAGGCAAGATATTACAAAAATCCCATGTGAGTAATAGATCCATTCAAACAAAAAGACAAACTCATGGATTTTAATGTTCATTCATATAATTTCAGATTCCACATTGTAATTTGCCTTTAAAAATTATTGCTTGTCAAGTTTTGGTGTAATATGATAAAAGGATACCTACAATTATCAAACAGGCTATTAAAATACTCTTTCCTTTTCTAACCAGACAGATGCTAAGACCATACTCTTGAGCCAGAACAACATATTGTAACAGGCTGAATACAGACGTACACAGAAGCCCCAGTTTTCTTCTATCAAACCAGACATTATAGAGTTTAGCAAAAAATATAAAACAGTGCTACTTTCCTCACTATTTGAATATACAAATATGCTATTTATTTTAACATGTAGTAGATTTCTTATTATTTTAAATGAATACATAACTACTTATAAAAAATCCCAATTTTAATTTCCAATACAGTAAATATTGATATAACCCATATAAACAAAAGCTCTTTGAAACCCCCCCCCCTTCAAATTTTGTGGTGCCTGGGTGGCTCAGCTGGTTTAGAGTCTAACTCTTGCTTTAGCTCATGTCATGATCTCATGGTTTGTGGGTCCCAACCCCATGCAGGGCTCCATGCTACTGGTGCAGAGCTTGCTTAGGATTCTCACTCTCTCTCAAAATAAATAAACCTAAAATAGAATTTAGAAGTGTAAATCTTGACCTTGAGACTAAAAGTTTGGCCTAGAACCACTGCTCTAGACAATGATAAGGAGTTTGGATTTTACTAAAAGTATAGTAAATAAAAAAGTAGTGTAACAGTGAGAAGCCATTTAAAATTTTTATTTTATTTTATTTTATTAAGCTTATGTATTTATTTGAGAGAGAGAAACAGAGAGAGAGAGAGAGAGAGAGAGAGAGAGAGAGAGAGAGTGCACATAGGGGAAGGGCAGAGAGATGGAAAGAGGGAATCCAAAGTGGACTCCACACTGTCAGAGCAGAGCCCAACATGAGGCTCGAACTCAGGAGCCATGAAATCATGACCTGAGCAGAAATCAAGAGTTGGATGCTTAATCGACTGAGCCACCTATGTGCCCCCCATTTAAAAATCATAAATAGAAGATGGGGTCAGTTTTAATCAGATTACTACTGGCAGAGATGTTGAGAAATAGTACAATTCAGTGTATGCTTTGAAAGTAACAGGGCTTGTAGATCCATTGTATGGGGAAGTAAGGGATGGGAAGAGAGGACTCAGAGTGACCTAGGTGTAGGTAGGGTTGTTAGTTTCAGTGTATCATTCAGGGCTCAACTGGAGAATCAGAATGGGTAGGAAATTTATATCAAGCAATTTATTGTGAGCATTGTGTTTACACAATTGTGGGGACTGGCTAGAAGAGCCCAAAATCCCTGGGTTAGGCCATTATTCAGGCCAGGCTGGCACCCTAAGCAAGTGTTGAAGCTCTACTAAACTGACAGAATTTCATCTCTTAGGGAAGCCTCAGCTCAGCTTTTAAGGCCTTTCAAATAATTAAATCAGGCCAACCAAGATTATCTATTACATCTAGAAGACAGATTGTCTAGGATTATTTCCTTTGTTTTGAGTGAACAGATTTTGAGACTTACATTGACAAAATACCTTCATGGCAACAAAGATTTTAATGTAAATGAATAATCGAAAGCTTTTGTCTAATCACATTGACACATCAAAAAAGACTATCACAGTCCACTCTTCATCAACCTGGCATCCATACACATCCCTTTAAACTACACTTAAAATCCAAACATTCATTCCTGAAAGGTTTGAGTTATTAGCAATCCTGCCTCATTGGGTTGTTGTGTTTTCCATTGACTTCAACCATAGAATGTGGTAGTAATAAGAGATAACTGTAAGGGATCTCCCTTATTCCAGATACACTCTTACATCCATTGTGTAACACATTTTATGCTTGTAATCAGGATCAATCCTGCTAGCCAGTACAGTAGCCTCCTTATTTGTCTATTGATCCAGACCCCTGAATTGCCCAGTGTGGCTGAGTGACATCTTGATTACACTGGACTGCTTGTATCCTGGATGCAACATCACTATGTTCTTACTAGAAATAGATAAGTAACTCTAGGTATATATCTGTCTTTCCTGTGTGCATTACTCTTGCCAAACTACCATCTGTGGACTTGCAGAATATGCAGTGTCCTTTGTTTGACTTGGCATCCTTACTGCTGGGATTAAGACCCAAGTAATGGTCGCTTACTGAGACAGCAAAGACTCGGAGAGGAATACTTGGCAGTCAGTTGTTGGATAAATGAGTTGCATACCACTTGAACAGGTCAGAAGGTCTGTAGGTCATCAATATATAGAATTTTGAATCATGGAACTGGATGACAGAAGAGAGAGGAAAAGATAGTAGAGAACCTCAACCCCCCCCTCCCTGTCCCGCAACCCTTGAAGGGAGATATAACAGAGAGAAAAGAACCAACCAGAAAGATTAAGAAGTAGTTACCGCTGATATGAGGGGCTAAAAGTATGTATCTTTCTGAAGACTAACTCACCTTAAATATTTTGAATTTTGTAGTTTTTCACCAAGAGAATCATGCCTCTGCTGATCTGCCATGCAAACAGATGTGAGAATCACGGTAGAAACTTTTGTGCTATGGACCAAATATTTATTGGTTTCTGCTACAAAGAATGGAGAGAATAATGAAGGCTTGGGATAACTCATCCACTCATTCAATAAGAGGTTTTTCAGAAACTAATTACATGAGTGACATTAATTTAGGCCTGACAAATACGAAATTTAATAAAGTTTGCTTTCTAACTTAAGGTAATTAAGAAATGTTTTGGTGAAAATATAAGACCTGACTCAGCATTCTGTTTTGATGGGGACCCAGAAGCCTGCAAAATCTCAGATTGGGATTTAAACATCTCATCACAAGGTTTAACAAGGCTCAGAGAATATGAATTTGGGAGAATTAAGGGGGGGAGGGAAATGACCAGCTCAGTTAACTCCTGAGATATTTTGAAACATTTTATTTCTCCTAGAATCGAGACTCTTTTTATCACCATTTTGCACTTTCCCAGTGAGGTTATGAACCAGCTGCCTATTGAGCAAAAATATTACCATCCAATTAATATTTTGGAAGCAATGACAGACTGTTCTAACCTCCTGGCATAGCAGTCTGTTCTGAGAGTCTGATCATACAGGAAGTGAGATAAACGTGGGGCCAGCCGGTTCATCAGGCCCTCACCACAAAGAACAGAGGCCACTTACTGAAGTCTGTGAATCACAGAAGGCTGTGGCAAGGGATTTTGCATTGAATTATGAATATTTAAATAGGCTTATTAAAACTGTGTCCACAGGGCAAAAATGCATTTGCTTTTAAAACAATTAAAAATATAAGAGGTAGTGCAGAACAGTCTCTAAATCATGGAAGTTGAAGTCAGAAGACACAAAGTGGATCCCAAAGTCCAGCATCTCCCAGCCATATGGCACTGGGAATTGAATTTGGCCTCTATAGGTTTTACCCAACTCTCCATTCCTTCACTTATTCTCATTTGTTTAGTATAAAAAATATGAGCATGGTCTTTAGAGCTACCCTGTCTGGATTTGAATCCTGGCTCCCTCACTTAATAATTGTACATGTTACTCAATCTCCTTGTGCCTCGGTTTACCTATCCATAAATGGTAATGATACCAGTAACTATGTCAAGGCCTTGTTGCAAGATTAAATAAGTTAATTCATATAATATATTTAGAAAAGTGTCAAGTACATAATAAGCACAAAACAGATGTCAGCTCTGACATGAAATACTATGTCATTAGTGTGTACTAGATCTGTGCTTGGTGACCAGATGAAATAGTGAACAAGATGGACAGTCTTTGTCCATACAGAGACAATTAGACACACAATAACAAAAGAGGGGATGTGAAAGTTTAAAATGGAGACTGCAATGTTAAAGAAGCTCCTAAATTAGTGTTAAGAGGTCATGGAATGCATTCAAAGAGAAGTGAAGTTTAAGCTGAGGCATGACACATAAATAGGAATTAGCCAAGGGCAAAAAGGGGAAGAATATTAGAGATAAAGAAAATATGAATATGGGTGGGAAGGATGGAGGATGGAGAGAGAGAGAGGGTGGGAAGAAGGAAGGAGGGATGGAAGGAAGGAAGGGGAGGATAGGACAGAAATGAGGAAGAAAGAGAAAGAAGGAAAAAAAGAAAGGAAGAAAGAAAAGAAAAGTCACATGAAGTTGTAACAGGGAAAGGCTCAGAATGAAGTTTGGAAGGCCAGATCACAATTCACCTTGCAAAACATATTAAGGAGTTTGGACTTTATTTTATAGGCATCAGGGAGCCCAGGAAGAAATGATGATATTTCAATTTTATTTTTTTAAGTTTATTTATTTATTTTGAGAGAGAGAATCCATAGCAGGCTACATGCTGTCGGTGCACAGCCTGATGCAGGATTCAATCCCAAAACCCTGGGATCATGACCTGAGCTGAAATCAAGAGTTGGGCACTCAACCGTCTGAGCCACCCAGGTGCCCCAATATTTCTGTTTTGGAAACACTCTGGACTGACAGGGATTTAAGCAGGGATACCAATAAAGTGGTTGTTATAGCAAACCCATCAAGAGATGATAGTGTTTTGAGACATGATAATTTAGAGAAGATATATTCAAATCATTTTTAAGAAATAGAAACAGAAGTCTTTGGTGATTGTTTCAAGGTTGGCTCCAGACTGATGGTTTGTGCAACAGGTGCTTAGTGAAGACTTTCACTGGCATGGGGGACATCAAATGTAGGCTAGGTTTGGGGTGGATGGAATGAGAAAAGAAAATGAGTCTTACTTTGGATCTATTAATTAAGGTTGTCAAAGGCAACAACCAACCAGAACTCTCCAATGGGCAAGGGAAGGCTCTGGGGTGGAGACATAGGGGATCTGTTCATATTGAGGTGAGGTCACTCATGGGTAATACAGAGAATGAGACAAGAAGAAGACCTTTCTGGTGGGGAACCCTGGAGAATACCATCCTCGGGGGTGTGCCTAGGAAGAAGATTCTGCAGAAAAACTCTCAAGTGCTATTGCAGGGAAGTAAGAAAAGTGATACATTAAATGCCATTTAGGTCGAGTTAAAAGTGTTCTTTAAAGTGGGAAGAAGGAGTAGTCAAGAGTGAAGGAGTCTGCAAAAAAAAAAAATCAAGTAGGAAGATGGGTCTATAGTGTGGAGGCCATTGAAATCTCTGGGTAGGGCAGTGGTAGTGAGGTGAGGAGTTTGGAAGCCAGAAATCTGAGAAGTGAGTGAGAATGAGAAGATGGAGTCAGATAGCATAGCTAACTCTTTAAGTGCTTGGAGAATGGGAGTGCAAAAATAGGATGAGGTCAAGAATGAATATTTGAAAAATATTGCATGAGTCTTCAATGTGTTTAAATACCATGGAAGGGGCCAGAAGAGAGGGCAAAGCTGAAGATTCCCACGGTAGGAAGAGGCCATAGAATCTTGAGGGCAGTGGAAGAAATGACTCTTCCACTAATAAGCAAGGAGTACATGGGGTGGGGGATAAAAGTTCTAAGTTGAAATGAACAGACTCTCTTCTTTGGAGGATCTATCTTTACTGGTATGTTTGGTTTGTTTCATAAAGTCAGCTGTTGGCTTATAGACCAATTCTTTTCCAACTTTAATATGCATACAGATTACTTCAAACTCTTTTTTAAAAGCAGGTGTCAGCAGGTCTGGGATGAGGCCTGAGATTCTGAAATTCTGATGAGCTCACAGTGGACAACTGGACTTCTGTACACTGACACACTTTGAATAACCCTATTGCAGCCCCAGAGTAACTCATTATAGCACATGACTACATAACTTTCCATCATGGTCCTGCTCCTGGCCCCTCACCACCTGAGTTCATTCTCTACTTCAGAAGCTGATTTCTGTCAGAACAGGACTCTTTCTAGACTGGGGTTCCAAAATACATTTATGGTCTAGGGTGTTTTCTGTCTTTAGCCTAGTCACCGTTTAGAAGTGTTCATCTTTAACTGTACCTTCAGGTCACCCAGGGAGCTAGGAAAATCCTGATGCCAGGCTTAGTTATAGACCAGTTAAATCCTAACATTGATAAGTATTTGTGTCCTGAAAACTTAGGCACGAAAAATGGTAATACACATAGTTTGAAAGAAAAAGGCACATGTGTATTTGATTTTTAAATCATCTTATCACTTACCAGTGGGGTGTGTATGCCTATTGGACACTGCACAGCCTCTCAAACCCTGAAATCAGGTTGGACACCACCACCTCATTTTCTGTTGCACTCTGATCATACTCTGAGCACACTTGCTTTTTATCAAAACTGCTGAAAACCTGACTTTGCAAAGATATGATGTCATCAAAAGGGACGTAGCTCAAATTAATTTTGAAACATTTGAATTACCTTGACTAGCAGCTTGCCCAGTGTCCAACCTGATATTGACTGTTACCGTGTTTTCCTTGAAATTCTGAAATATCTTATGGTACCCTTTGAGTTTGCTGACTTCCCCCACCCAAGCCCTCACACCCACCCAGGGAACATCAGCATGTTGTTTGGGAATTCAGAATTTAGATTCAATAAACATAATATTTTCTGTCAAATGTAAAGTCTTTAAATTCTTACTCATGATTTCTGTAGCCATTTTATCGTGGATCAGTAACACATGTTTGAGCCAGCAGTGAGGCACGGACCACACTTTGAGTAGCACTGGCCTAGGGTTTTCCCCATAATCTCATTCGTTCACATTCTTCCATTGCTCATTATGCTTCAGATATGGACTTTTTCCTGATACTCTTAGAAGGCATCAAGCTCAGTGATGATGCTCTCATTCTTTTCCTCTTGCTCTACCTTCTGCCTATAGAATGCCTGTTCCCAAAGCTTCAAATGGTTGACTTCTTCTATTCATTCAGTTCTTAGTTCAAGAACTCTCTCTTCATTTGGGCTTTCCCTGATGATTCCATTTAGATTACCAACACCCCCAAGTCATTCTCTGTAATATTTCCCTAACTCATTTTTTACAGCAGTTACTATTTCATAGTCTTGCTCATTTATTAGTTTGCATATTTAATATTTTGTATCACACCAGCATCATAAATACTCTATGAGGAGGGACCTTTCTTGTTCTGTTTGCCATCATGGCCCCGTGCCTTAAACAGTGCCTACCGTGTAGCAAGCACTGTAAAATAATTGTTGGATGAATGAAAAAGTGTTAAATATGAATCCTTGCTATATTTAAGTCCAGAATGGACAAATGGTAATAAGTGGCAGATGTTTTAGAAAAAATAAGAGAACCAAACTTAAAAATCAGAAAATCCTATCCCGTTGCATCATCTTTTCTGTAATTTAGTAAAAATAAGATAACATTCAATTTAACAGTGAGCACTTTTTATTGTCTAGTGGAGTGAGAGAGGTCTGTGGGAACAGAAGAAAAGACTCGCCAGCACATTCTTTGTATGCGGTCTATTCATTTTTTTCTTGCC
This sequence comes from Helogale parvula, assembly GCA_004023845.1. Lineage (NCBI taxonomy): Eukaryota > Metazoa > Chordata > Mammalia > Carnivora > Herpestidae > Helogale > Helogale parvula. The sequence goes on along the minus strand of PJEM01007283.1, from coordinate 414 downwards.
TCTTAGATTTCTAGCTCACCAAAGATAGGGATCCTGTGTTATACTTTTAAAATATATCTCTCATAATGCTTGCCATTTGTCTCAGTTCACTGAGCTGCTATAACCAAAGGCCATAAACTGGACTGGCTTAACAACCACCTGTATCTTTCCTTTTTTTTTTTTTTTTAGTTTTTTAAATGTTTATTTATTTTTGGGAGACAGAGACAGAGTGTGAGTGGGGGAGGAGAAGAGAGGGAGACACAGAATCTGAAGCTGTGCTGACAGCTCAGGGCCTGATGCGGGGCTCGAACCCACCAACTGTGAGGTCATGACCTGAGCCAAAGTCAGACACTTAACCGACTGAGCCACCCAGGTGCTCCAACAAACACCCATTTCTTACAGTGCTGAAGACTAGGAAGACCAGATAAAGACACC